>JXCR01120139.1:0-29161 GCA_002079205.1 Phalaenopsis hybrid cultivar | reverse complement strand
ATATATATATATTTTATTGATGCATTTAATGAGGCGTGCTACATGCATGCAATGATTGAAATGAAATAAGGATAATAAGATTTTTTTATTTTTATTTTAAATAATAATAATATTATTATTATTATTTAAATCTCCCCGTACATGTTTTTGTCGAACGTCTGTTCGCGGTTAAATGAACGTTCTCTCTAAGTGAAATCGACGCTCCGGACACGCTCACGCGGTCCACTTTGTCATCTGAGGTCGTTCGGACCATTTTTTCTACGATCGAGTAAAAAAATGTGTCAAATTTAACTTTCGTCGAATTTTTGGTTTGTGATCGACCGTTTTGGAAATTGATTATGGACCGATTAAATTGATTTGGATTCATTTGAAATTAGATCTAGACAAGTTGAGTTTGAATTTGAGGTATTTGATTAATCATGAAGCACAATTTGATGATTTTTTATCAAAGCGATTGAATTTGGTCAAATTTTGTCCAATGGATGGTCAAAATTTGATTTTTTGGGTGTTTGAGATAAATTTGGAGGATTTGAGAATTTTTGGTCCATTAGTGGCATTTTGGTAATTTTAGCCGGCTTTGGTCAAATTGATCAAAGAGTTGATTTAAAGGCTCGAGGTGGTTCAGGAAGAAATTTGAAGTCAAACGACAGTGTTTGGGGTCATTTTCAACTAATGTGGAAGTTTTTATGATCTTAAAGCATTTTTTAAGTATTAATTATTTTGGTGTCGAACTGTCAAAAAGTTATCCGGAAGTATGACAATATTACAGTCAAAATTCTCAGGAAGACGTAAGGAATGATTTGGTGTGTTTTTTAGGACTTATCAATGACTCTGAGAGATTTTGGGAAATTTGATATTTTGGGGGGTCTAGGGGCATTTTGGTAATTTTTGGGAAGATTGTGTATTTTTGCAATTTTTTGTTTCAAATGGTCTAAATGATAATATCAAATGGTTTGTGTGATTCAATTGAAATTTTGGGAAATTTTGAAGAATTAAAACATTTAAGTAGGGTATTTTAGGAGAAACTGGGTCCAAATAATTTGGTCAGCCTCATGGGTGTAATGACTGCAACCCAGTGATATGAAAATACAATGTTTATGATGATCATAAGGATTATGAATGATAAAGCAATGTATTGAAGTCCAAAAATATGTAGAACAGTATGAGGTTTTCCTATGGTCCAAAGGTCCTATAGGAATTCTCATCAGAGTTCCCTTTATGTAATCTCTAATCTTTGTATTAAAGATTATTGATTGCATATAGAACCAACATAGAGAACAGAGATTTGGTTGAAATGTCTGAGGAGAAGGTGGGTACCATTTTTAAGATGCTAAGATAGTCATTAGGAAAGTCATAAAGCTAGATCCTAGTCACTGAAGGAAAGATTCAAAACCCTCACCCAAAAGTGAGGTCAACAATGAAGTACAAGTAAAAACCATCACGTTTATAAATAAAACTCCTTCTAGCATGCATCTCAAAATCCTAAACATGAATCTTACTCATTGCAAAAGAAAAGTAAAAGGAAAATAATGACATATTTCTCTCATGCCACTATTTCCTAATAAGAAGAAAGAGTAACAAAAACACATCACAAAGCACGAAGAAAACACAACGGAAAAATTCATTTCATAAAAGAAAATTTACTAGATAAGTGATTACAAAATCATAAAATAATGAAGAACACAATAATTAGATTTATCCCCTTGAAAGAAAGATGAAAATCTCTCCCATAAAGTCTCATGTTGATCCATGCAATGCTAGAACATTCCCTTACAGATTCTCTCAAAATCCTCTCACCAATCTCTCCAAAAAGGTAGAAATCTACATCTCTACTCCTATTCTAAGATCTTTAAATATTTTCCTCATTTTTCCACTCACACACACACTTTTTTGACATAATAGCACTCTATTATATTGTAGGGACGAATTTCTCAAGATATGCCTCAAGCAACCTTCCAAAATGTGTCCAAATAAATTGATTCTTCTAGAAATTTGGCCAGCATCACGTCCAAATTGCAGCACCATTTTGGGCATCATCGGTGCCATTTTCACGTAAGTCTCTGCACTCTGCCACCATCGGCGCCGGTTCTGGTGCTTTCGGCGCCCACCCTGCATAGCTCCACCATTTTGCTTCGTTTTGCTCCGTTTTACCCATTTCAGTTGCGTTGTGTTCCTAACAGATAGACCTACAAAATAAGAATAAAAATAACCTTCTTTTAAAGTGTAATTTCATTAAAAAAATACGTGAGAAGTGTAAAAGAGATTAAGCATAGAAAGACATCAAAATGCGCAAAGACATAATTTTTCTCTTGCTTGTTTTTGCTACAAATTGCACTGTTTTTCCTTTTTTTCTCTAAAAAACCATTTCCTGTACCTAAAACAAAAAATATACAAAATAAATTTTATTAAAGTGCAATATAATTGAAAATCACCAAATATAGACATTAAAAACATATGAAAAATTGAACCTTTTTTAGGTGTATCAAAAAGCGAAGTCAACTTTACATATTTTGCACAACTATATCATCAGGATTAGCTTGCTAGATTTTAGTCACTTTTTGGCTCAGGGAGTCCATAGGGTGCTTAATGATGATTAACTTTTAATGATATGGCATGATGACAAAGTTATTTTGGCTTAGACCCAAAAATGGGATGAAATACTTTAATTTTGCGAACCATTGGTCCATAGCACACCTTGGCTGGTTTAGTTGGGTTTAGGCTGGTCACTAGGATGTACTTGATGGTTGTGGTGTCATTAATTTGGTCATTTGGGCATGACAGTCAATTTTGGTGCATTGGTTCCATTTGGGTCAAGTTAGCTTAAAGTTGGGTTTGAGTTAGGCTAGACATGACATTGAGCCCAATTGATTGATCAATTTGGTTTGGATGATTATCACAAGGAGTTTAGAAAATATTTAGAGTGATTTTGAATTGATTTGGAGGTTCAATTTGAGGGATTTTGACATTTGGTCAATTTTGAGAGTGTTAGGTTATACTTGAGTTTAGGTTGGGTTAGAGTTAGATTGAGTCCAAATTAATGGTTGAAAATGGTCTAGGAGAATATCATGAAGAGTTGTCAACACCAATTGGGTGTCAATTTTGA
Organism: Phalaenopsis hybrid cultivar; assembly: GCA_002079205.1. Taxonomy (NCBI): domain Eukaryota; kingdom Viridiplantae; phylum Streptophyta; class Magnoliopsida; order Asparagales; family Orchidaceae; genus Phalaenopsis; species Phalaenopsis hybrid cultivar. Next base: position 26,058 of record JXCR01120139.1, on the reverse strand, counting down.
GATTTGGGCATTCAATTATGTGACATTTGGGCACATGGTTAATTTGAGGCAAAACTAGGTTTTGGACTTAGGTTGAAACTGAGTGGAATTGAGGCTTGAGAAAGGCCAATTAAAGGTTAAATTTGGTGCGTGGAAGTGTTTTGAAGAGTTTATGATGCAAAATTATGGCAATTGGATAGATTTGGGGTTCAATTTAGTGGGATTTTGATCTTGGGACAAATTAGGACTTTTTTTATTTGGGTTGAAATTGGACTCAAATGTGGCTCAATTGGGCTTGGACTTGGTTTGAATCTAGTTTTATCATGATTAATTGGGGTTTAAAATTGAAATTGGGGAAGATTAGGGTCAAATTGATGGACATTTTGGGTGAATTTGGGGAAATTAGACATTTAAGGGCAATTTTGGGGATCTTGATCAAAATGATAAAATTGGCCAAATTGGGCTGAATGGAAGGGTTCAAATTGGTTTTGGGGACATTTGAGATGGTTTTGGTAAAGTTTGAACCACCAAGGACATTTTTGTAATTTTGAAAAATTTGTGGAATTTTAGCAATTTTGGAAATTTTGTGTGGTTTTGAGCAATTTGGGTAGTTTGAAATGGTTTGAAAGGATTTTTGGATAAATTTGGGTATTTTTGGTGAAATTGAGATTTTTGGTCAAATTTAGGGTTTGGGGTGTTTAACTAATTTGGGTAGGTTTGTGGGGCAAAATGCTAAGTTGGATATTCTGGGGAAATTGAGGTTTAAACCACCATATATGAGCCATGGACCAATGAAACCCTTATTTGGGTCCTCTATGTACTGGTCTTAGCTAAGCCCTAGCCTAGAGCTAGTGGGTTTAGGGGACCATCTACATGAGCCTCCCAAAGATCAAGGGATGAAAGTCAACAAAGTTTGAGTTTACGTTTGTGAGTGAAAGTGAGTGTAAGTGAGTGCAAGTGAGTGAACTAGCTCCAAACCAACACCCAAGATCAACCTTAAGGCTAGACAATCTTATGGGGATTCACAATGAGCTCCCCCATATTGACCCACCTACTAAGTGCTAGAGGTTATAACAAATATGTGGAACTTCAAGTTGAGCAAAGAATTGTTTAGAGTTTCTAATGGTAAGAGTTCATTTTCTAGTCTTCTAGGAATTGTCAACATGAAAAGTCTTATGACTAGACCCTAGGCTACTAAAGAGAAAAGACTAGGTCTCAACCAAAAGTGAGGTTAACAATGAGCTCCTCTAATAGAAAAATACTAAGGGGAAACTATGTAATGCATAAATAAATTTATATTTTTTATATAAAAAAGTAAACAACGAATGATTGTTTAGCTTTTATAAAACTTTTTTCAAAATATTAACAAGAATTAAACTTTATCATTTATTGAAAAGAAGAATGTATAGTCTTTTATATGAAAAAAAATTATAATTAATATTGTTAAAAAGCATACATTTTTTTTTTTGAATATTGACATCACCATTAACAATGATAATCTTATTTCACAATTTTTGAAAATTATTCTTAACAAAATTCTTGTGACCTGTGATATTAATTTTTTTTTAAAATTATTCTTAAAAAATTCTTGTGACCTGTGATATTAAAATTTTCGATTAAATATTTGTAATTCTATAGTTTCACAATAAATATATCCTATTTTTTATATATAAATATGAATGGCAGTGCATTCGGTCAGCTTGGGAAAAAGTTTTTGTCCGGACGTAGCTTTATGTGTAGATTCCCTATAATATACTGCCATGTGTGCTATATCCGACCCACCTAAAAAATATTTAAGTGGAATCGCGGACTACAATAAACGACAAAACCTCTAAATAACACCGAAGTAACCTCCGCGGTACCACTTTAATAACCTCGAAATAAACTCCCCGAAATAATATCGTGAACGTTATTTTATGGTTTTTTCTGGGTTATTTCAGCGTTATTGAAAAAAACCAAATATTTCACTTCAATAACTCAAAAATAACCTAGAATAATCTCAAAATGACTTTCGTGATGTTATTTTAAAATTATTGAAGCACAACTATGAAGATATCTAAGAATTATTTCTGAATTATTTTAAAATTATTAAAGTGAACGAATAACCCAAAATAAACTTAAATTAGGAAGAAATAAGAAGAATCCACGGGTAGAGGTGCATCCGGAGACTCGACAGTTGGAGGCTTCTGCTCGTTTCTACATCTCACTACAATATCACTTTTCTATTTTGATTTTCCGTTCATCGTTGTTTTTCATCAGTTTGGGTTTGTATGAGCTCCACGAAAGCTGCGTCGATTTGTTGTTTATAATTTGCAGGTTGTAAACTGCTGTGCCGATTGATCAAATCCTTTTCTTGATCATGAAATCCTCCAAAGAGAGTGGCGACGGTGGAGCTGTGCAGGTAAACTTGGAATTCTGCAATTATGTTATCGTTGCTTTGAAAGAATAGGTTGAATTCCTACGGTTTGGCCTGTGGATAGAGTGCCACTTCTCTTTTATTTGAGATTTTGCTTTTCTTCTCAAAGCAGGCAAGTGTTCTGCTTCGATTGTAGTCTCATATAAAAAAACGTGGAACTCTTCCCCTCTCATTCTGTTTTCACATTCACTCAAGCTGCATAAATTAGGGTTTAGAATCAGTTTATTCGTTTCCTCTCTCCTTGCTCAATCAAACCACTAATTCATTCTCGTTGTTGCCGTTTTTAGTGTCCTATTGTTTGATACAGCTGATTTTATATCGATATTTATGAAATAGAATGGATAGTATTCAACTTTTTAATGGTTTATAGTGAAAATAGTTGGGAGTAAGTTGTCCGCAATGGATTACCATTGGCTATAGGCTGAGGGAAAGTTCCATGCAATATATAGTTATGATTCATTCTCATTCTAGGTAGGCTCCATTTTTTGGGATATAATTGAATATAAACAAACAAGATTTGGATAATGTAATGAAGATTACTATATCTATTGTTGTATTGAATTTTCTACAAAAATTAGCTCTAAATTTTATTTTTTTGGGAAGATTTACAGACATGGCACTCAATTCTTTTCTATTTCATATCTAACATCTAAACTTCAATTTTTATTTACAAGCCTCCTTACCTATGCATAAAAGATGTCTTTAACTTTTTAAAAGTAAAATGGTGATATTTTAGGTGCAATGTGAATATTTGGCTGTCATGAATATAAAAGGTAAAGTTTCTGGTGTTAGATATGTAAATGCTTAAGAATTAGGTAATATGTATTTAAATGCCCCATTTTTTTCATTTTATAGGACTTAAACCTAAACTTCCCCTTTTGAAGGTGCCCAGCATTTGTAGCATATGAAAGTTGTGTAAGGTACTTCATTATAATTATAGTTATCATCATTAATCTTATCCCAACTATTTGGTCTTGAGTATCTAAATAATCATTTTTTGATTCTTTGTTCTGAGTATTGCATGACTTGATAATCCTATTATTTGTAAGTAATTGTTAACAAATTCTATTCTTAGTATCATAGGTTTACTTTTTACCTCTTGTGTCTTCAACATGAAATTCATTTACAAGTTTAATGGGTGTATTTTTTATCATTTTATGCATATGGCCAAATCATCTATATTATTTTTAACTATCTTACCATCAATATATTGTACCCCAACCGTTCCTTGAATATAAGCATTCCTTTATGTACCCTTCCTAGTTTACCCATTGATCCATTTCAACATTCTTATTTTTTGACACACTCAACTTAATTATCAATAATATTTTTTCTCTCCGATCACTCAATTGCATAAAATGTAGCCGGTATAATTTGATTTTTATAAATTAATCTTTAAATATCCATTATTTCTTTTTATCGCATAGTACTCATGAAGCACCTCTCCATTTTAACCATCAAGCCTTAACTCGGAAAGCTCATCCTGTCTATATCTCCATGATTTTATATTATAGATTTAAGAAACCTAAAATTTATCGCACGCCGGTATCACTTTGTGTTCAGACAATATTGATTTACAACAAAAAATGTCACTCCCACTAAAATTACATTTTGGATGTATGATCTCTACTATACATTTTCTAAAATCTTAACTCTTTTTTTCCAATATATTAACTTGTTGATTTTTAACATCAAATATCTTATTGATTAAAATTGTGAGATCAATGCGTTTTGATCATATTTATAAGCACCACCAGAAGTAAAAAAAAATTATTAATACAAAATGATATGGACTCAACATTAGATTTTACTTATCCTATTTGAAATGGAATATCTTAGGGTTTCAAATTTCTAATTTAAATCTAATATGAGATGAATAAAGTTATGCAACGAGTACATAAATTTTCAAGACAAACTATTATATTTTATACACCATGTTTGATGAAAATTAGAAATACAATAAAAAATAACATAAACAAAAAATTGGTGATATACTATGTATTAACAGTTTGAAATTTAGTTTAATAAAGTCTTGCGAAGGTTTTGAAATCCACATACTTGTTTTTGAATTTTACAAAAAAATGGTCATTCTTTCATTAAATGAAATGTAAAATCATAGAAGAACGGAGTTGAACAAGGGAAATAATTCACTAGAAAGCACGTATCACGCTTGTAAATGGGGAAAGCCTCACTTTAAATTTTCAAGCTATTACTTGATCAAGGAATTGTGTTTTGAAAGTAAAAGGAATTACCCTTCTAAATACTTCTCTTAATCAGACATAGATAATATAATAGACAACCACTCTGTATCCATAAATAGTAACTAAAACATTACTATAGCAAACGGCATAAGACTCATGAAGAGAATCACAAATTAGAAAAGCTTTTGGATCCAATCATATGGAGAGCAAAGAAGTTACAAAAAGAGGAAAAGATTAAAATAGAAGCCATTGCGGGAAGACTGACTCAACATTTGAAGAAAGTTATTGAAATAAGTTAAAGCATTGTAATAGAAGCTTCATGGCCTAGTAATAAATTTTTCATTACTATTTTATCACTTCGTAAATTCTTCTAATAGTAGTATGCACTCATAAATAGTTTTATTAACTTTCAAATATCTTTTACAAATATTTTTTCCTTAGTTTGAACCAAATCAATTATGATGGTACTTTGAATCATATGGGTTCTCAAAATCATATATAAGTATATGAAGACTTTTCTCTTTTTTTATACTTTTTATTAATTGTGTAAACTATAAATTGCTTTCAGGGGGGGATCTTTTTAGTTTGAACCAAATTAATTCTTTGAACTTGAAATGATAAATGATTTTTTCTAAGATTCTATTTCATTACTCTCTCACATAATTTTTGTGTATTAGCTATGAATTTTATTCCTAGACAACAAGCTTGAACATTCTTTTTACTCTTAATTATTGCTATCAAAATATTTATTCTTCAATCATTTAATATCCTTTTAGTCTTCAAAATTCTATTGAAATTATTTCTAAACCAAACCAATGTAATATCCCTTGTAAATATTCCATTATCAATTGCTTTCTTATTTTGACCTAAAGCTTTTTCTTCTTAGCTCTAGTTTCGTGACACCTTTTTGGAAAATTTATAATTTACCTCATTATTTTGTTCATTATGGTATTCTCTAATAATTTATTCTTTAAAACTCCCATTTAATGATTTATGAAAGTAGAATTTCATCTTTATCTGATGCATTCATTTTTTTATAGGTATCTTCTTCTTTCATTTCTAATTTATCAAAATTTAATAAGGTCCCTTGACCATTATTCTCTTGCCTTAGTTGATTTATCTCTCAACTTCTTCTTCTCCAGTATCATTTTGTTATTTAAATCATCATAAGTTATAATTTTTGCTTTGCTTGTTATCCATTTTTTTAAAAAAATTGTTACTCTATATTCATTTTTTCATTGTATTATTTAACTTTTATTACCTTTTACAATCATATTTCTTTTCTTAAATAATCTCCTATGCCTTCTCTTTCAAATATCATGTTTTCTTAGTTGCTGGTGAAATTAGTATTTAAGGAAGAGGTTTGCCAAACTTAAGGGTGCCAAAACTTTCATATTACACATAATTACATGGTGGTTAATAAGTGAAATCTTCATATTTATATATAGTTAGAAGATAATTTATTCAAATCTTGACGATGAGAGCCATGACCACCCGTTGATTCCACCACTATCCTTAATAATGTATGATTTATTTCTAGACCAGTTGAAACTTCTAGAATATTTTTCTTAATAATACTAGCCATTTTATCAAGCATTATATTTGACCTTACTAAAGAATTCTAATTGTATTTTGTAGTAACTTATCTTGAAAGATTTACAATTTATCCACCTATTAAATTCCACCTATTTGCCTTACAAACATTAAAATATTTAATAATTTTATTTAGAAACTGTGTGTATATACACACACATTACTATTGCTTTATTTTTTATAGTCGAACTTTTTTTTCAGAATTGTTTTTAATGTTGTGAAAGAATATTTTTATTTCTTTTGAAACAAAAAATATGCCTATTTTTGATTTTATGGCTCCACTTCTAAAACTTTTGAAGCTTCTTCTCGTTTCTTAAAGTATATTCATAATGTCATAAGGCACTACAAGATCAAGACTTATATCTTTATTACATTTCTAATTTTCTATATATTTTTTTATACCTACTGTGAATCTTTTCATTATACATCCTACTACAACTTGCATGTTCATAAAGTCATTTTGATGATTAACATTTTATCATCACACAAAATGTAATATTTAATCCATCTCCTCCTAAGTTGATTTTTAAATCATTTTCTTATGCTACTTTCGGAGCATAAAGGCTAATCAAATTTATTTTATATTTTTTGATAAGTAACTTAGAAGTTATTCTATCACTAACGCTATTCCTTTCATCTCTATAGACTTCCATCCCAAAATATAATAACTTGAAACTTTACCCAATGTTTCTGAATTTTTTCAACATTTAGTTTATTTTCTTGTAAACTAGTGTTATTATTCTTCATCTAATCATTGTGCATATATATATTTTTTCTTCTCATTTAAGTTCCCTAACTAGTAAGGAACAAATATAATCTTAGTTTTAGACTTAGTTAACCCTTGGTCACTTTTCTTCGCATTTGGTTTAAAGTGTGGAACATCACTTACGAGTCATGTCTTAACTAACCCTTGCCTACTTTTTGTCCCAGCCAAAGTTAGTCATGGCGTATCATTTTGAGTGCGCTCCAACAAACCCTTGCCTACGTTTATAGCAATCGACTTAGATCGTGATGCCTTGCCTTTGGGTAATGTGGACAAAATTTGACCTATGAGCTTTACAGATTGTTTGTTGACCTAAGATCAACTCTTAACTTTTTTCATGTGAGCTCAAAATTAATAATGGTGATTTTGATCTGTTGAAGTGATACTTTATGAAGTTTCCCCTCTTCTCTATCGAGATTCTCTTACCATGTGAACATTGATTTTTTTCTATACATGATTCATTGTAATATTTTACTATGGATCAAATGTTTCTTGAAAGTATTCTTGTTTCTATTATGTATGGTTTATTTTTGCATTCATTCTGCATTCTTTGTGCTTTTTAGGTTTTTGTTGAAGAAAAAGGATTTGCAAGGATACTAACATTAAACAGGCCCCGACAGTTGAATGCACTCTCATTTCGAATGGTATTCATGCTCCTTTGATATTGCTATAATTCGTTTTTTTGGGCATGCTAATGATTAGTCAGCTGAATTTTTCCATTGCCATAACTGAACAAAAATTTGGGAAATGAGATTATGTTGTCTTTGTTAGCTTTTTCCTATATAATACATTTACTTCTTGTGCTAACTATAGAGCGGGCACTTTCTTGTTCTTTCAACAGTAAGATAACGACACTTCATGTCGGCGGATGATATCGAGATATAGTGTGAGAAGTGATAAGAATTGGACAGAATTTATTGATTGTTTCATTTAAATTTTAACATTTGTGTAAGATATCTACAATCCAGAGAATGTCTTTAATAGGAAACTTGCAATATTAGTGAACAATAAATACAAAATAATTACAATAATCCATGGATTAATGTGACCGTAGAATAATAATTATATTAATTATAATAGTTCACAAATTGATGAGATGACACTAATAATCCTATGGATTAGTAGGTTACATGAAATGATTAAGGAAAGTGGAGGATTGCTGGGTTTGGCAGAACATTAATGTAGGCATAATTGATGGAGAGGAAATTAATGAAAACGGATTTGATGAAGATTGATTTTTTCACACTTCCCCTCAAGTGAAGGAATGGATGTTGTCCATTCAAAACATGCTTATTAATTTTTGAAAAACTGCCCCAATTTACTATGCCTTATAAGTGACCCATTTTTCTAATCTTAAGAATTAGGTGTTCTTCCCATTTAATTTATATGTTGAATTAATGTTTTGAGACTCATTGGATTTGGATTATATCTCTCAAGTTCAAGATAACTCAAGACCAAGGTTATTTGGGTATTGTTATTATTATCCATAAGAGGACAATTGCGGCTCTTTTCATATGAAAAAAACTGAAATGAATTGCACCAATACAACAACGAAAACTGCAATAACAGGACCAATCTGCTGCAATACAACAATGAAGGTTAGAACAATGAGATTAATTTTTGGCAAAATGGGCATAAAGGTTGTAGAAAGGAAAATGTTTGTAGCAATGCGTTGATGAAGTCTTCAGTAATGGGATTAGCTCACAGCAGCACAAATTAGCCCACAGCTATGAAACTTTTTGCTGTACTGTGGGTGGATAGGAAGAAGTGCAACACGTTCGGCTGTAGAATTCTTGTGATGCAACAATGAAGGCTGCAGTTATAGAAAAATTAGGGGAAAATATAGAGTTTACAACAATGAAAGCAGTGTGATTGTGATATTGCAATGATGAAGGCTGTTATAATGAAAATGTAAGGATGAAAAAAAAAAACCAGAAAAATAAATCCAATGGCTCTGATAACATGAAAAGAGTTGGTGAGACTTGATTTAATGTTTCATTCTGATATTTGTGTAGTGCTAGTATCTATATAATCCTTAGCGACCTTTTAATAGTAAACATATAAAATCACTGAACAATAATCATAGAATAATTATAATAGTTTTTTATTACAAAATAACTTTTCGTGATGCATGCAAAATCCAGAAATAACTTGCAAACACTTACAGNCATATGGCCAAATCCTCTATTCCATTTTTAACTATCTTATCATCAATATATGCTACCCCAACCGTTCCTTGACCTTCTTAGTTTACCCATTGATCCATTTCAACATTCTTATTTTTTGACACACTCCACTTAATTATCAATAATATTTTTTCTCTGCGATCACTCAATTGCATAAAATGTAGCCGGTCTAATTTGATTTTTATAAATTTATCTTTAAATATCCATTATTTCTTTTTATCGCATAGTAGTCGTGAAGCACCTCTCCATCTTAACCATCAAGCCTTAACTCGGAAAGCTCATCCTGACTATATCTCCATGATTTTATATTATAGATTTAAGAAACCTAAAATCTATCACACGCCGGTATCACTTTGTGTTAAGACAATATTGATTTACGACCAAAAACGTCACTCCCACTAAAATTACATTTTGGATATATGATCTCTACTATACATTTTCTAAAATCTTAAACTCTTTTTTTCCAATATATTAACTTGTTGATTTTTAACATCAAATATCTTATTGATTAAAATTGTGAGATCAATGCTTTTTGATCATATTTATAAGCACCACCATAAGTAAAAAAAAATTATTAATACAAAATGATATGGACTCAACATTAAATTTTACTTATTCCATTTGAAATGGAATATCTTAGGGTTTCAAATTTCTAATTTAAATCTAATATGAGATGAATAAAGTTATGCAACGAGTACATAAATTTTCAAGACAAACTATTATATTTTATACAACATGTTTGATGAAAATTAGAAATACAATAAAAAATAACATAAACAAAAAATTTTTGATATACTATGTATTAACAGTTTGAAATTTAGTTTAATGAAGTCTTGTGAAGGTTTTGAAATCCACATAATTGTTTTTGAATTTTACCAAAAAATGTTCATTCTTTCATTAAATGAAATGTAAAATCATAGAAGAACGGAGTTGAATAAGGGAAATAATTCACTAAAAAGCAAGTATCACACTAGTAAATGGGGAAAGCCTCACTTCAAAATTTCAAGCTATTACTTGATCAAGGAATTGTGTTTTGAAAGTAAAAGGAATTACCCTTCTAAATACTTCTCTTAATCAGACATAGATAATATAATAGACAACCACTCCGTATCCATAAATAGTAACTAAAACATTACTATAGCAAAAGGCATAAGACTCATCAAGAGAATCACAAATTAGAAAAGCTTTTGGATCCAATCATATGGAGAGCAAAGAAGTTACAAAAAGAGGAAAAGATTAAAATAGAAGCCATTGCGGGAAGACTGACTCAACATTTGAAGAAAGTTATTAAAATAAATTAAAGCATTGTAATAGAAGCTTCATGGCCTAGTTATAAATTTTTCATTACTATTTTTAGAAACTTTTTGATCACTTCGTAACTTCTTCTAATAGTAGTATGCACTCATAAATAGTTTTATTAACTTTCAAATATCTTTTACAAATATTTTTTCCTTAGTTTGAACCAAATCAATTATGATGGTACTTTGAATCATATGGGTTCTCAAAATCATATAGAGGTATATGAAGACTTTTCTCTTTTTTTATACTTTTTATTAATTTTGTAAACTATAAATTGCTTTCAGGGGGGGATATTTTTAGTTTGAACCAAATTAATTCTTTGAACTTGAAATGATAAATGATTTTTTCTAAGATTCTATTTCATGACTCTCTCCCATAATTTTAGTGTATTAAGCATGAATTTTATTCCTAGACAACAATCTTGAACATTCTTTTTTCTCTTAATTATTGCTATTAAATTATTTATTCTTCAATCATTTAATATCCTTTTAGTCTTCAAAATTCTATTGAAATTATTTCTAAACCAAACCAATGTAATATCACTCGTAAATATTCAATTATTAATTGTTCTTTTATTTTGACCTAAAGCTTTTTCTTCTTAGCCCTAATTTCGTGACACCTTTTTGGAAAATTTATAATTTACCTCATTATTTTGTTCATTCTGGTATTCTCTAATAATTTATTCTTTAAAACTCACATTTAATGATTTATGAAAGTATAATTTCATCTTTATCTGATGCATTCATTTTTTTATAGGTATCTTCTTCTTTCATTTCTGATTTATCAAATCTTAATAAGGTCCCTTGACCATTATTCTCTTGCCTTAGTTGATTTATCTCTCAACTTCTTCTTCTCTAGTATCATTTTGTTATTTAAATCATCATAAGTTATAATTTTTGTTTTGCTTGTTATCCATTTTTTTTAAAAAATTGTCACTCTATATTCATTTTTTCATTGTATTATTTATCTTTTATTACCTTTTACAAGCATATTTCTTTTCTTAAATAATCTCCTATGCCTTCTCTTTCAAATATCATGTTTTCTTAGTTGCTGGTGAAATTAGTATTTAAGGAAGAGGTTTGCCAAACTTAAGGGTGCCAAAACTTTCATATTACACATAATTACATGGTGGTTAATAAGTGAAATCTTCATATTTATATATAGTTAGAAGATAATTTATTCAAATCTAGATGATGAGAGCCATGACCACCCGTTGATTCCACCACAATCCTTAATAATGTTTGATTTATTTCTAGACCAGTTGAAACTTCTAGAATATTTTTCTTAATAATACTAGCCATTTTATCAAGCATTATATTTGACCTTACTAAAGAATTCTAATTGTATTTTGTAGTAACTTATCTTGAAAGATTTACAATTTATCCACCTATTAAATTCTACCTATTTGCCTTACAAACATTAAAATATTTATTAATTTTATTTTGAAACTGTGTGTATATACACACACATTACTATTTCTTTATTTTTTATAGTCGAACTTTTTTTTCAGAATTGTTTTTAATGTTGTGAAAGAATATTTTTATTTCTTTTGAAACAAAAAATATGCCTATTTTTGATTTTATGGCTCCACTTCTAAAACTTTTGAAGCTTCTTCTCGTTTCTTAAAGTATATTCATAATTTCATAAGGCACTACAAGATCAAGACTTATATCTTTATAGCATTTCTAATTTTCTATATATTTTTTTATACCCACTGCGAATCCTCTCATTATACATCCTACTACAACTTACATGTTCATAAAGTCATTTTGATGATTAACATTTTATCATCACACAAAATATAATATTTAATCCATCTCCTCCTAAGTTGATTTTTAAATCATTTTCTTATGCTACTTTCGGAGCATAAAGGTTAATCAAATTTATTTTATATTTTTTGATAAGTAACTTAGAAGTTATTCTATGACTAATGCTATTCCTTTCATCTCTATAGACTTCCATTCCAAAATATATTAATTTGAAAATTTACCCAATGTTTCTGAATTTTTTCAACATTTAGTATATTTTCTTGTAAACTAGTGTTATTATTCTTCATCTAATCATTGTGCATATATATTTTTTTTCTTCTCATTTAAGTTCCCTAACTATTAAGGAACAAATTTAATCTTAGTTTTAGACTTAGGTCACTTTTCTTCGCAATTGGTTTAAAGTGTGGAACATCACTTACGAGTCATGTCTTAACTAACTCTTGCCTACTTTTTGTCCCAGCCAAAGTTAGTCATGGCGTATCATTTTGAGTGCGCTCCAACAAACCCTTGCCTACGTTTATAGCAATTGACTTAGATCGTGATGCCTTGCCTTTGGGTAATGTGGACAAAATTTGACCTATGAGCTTTACAGATTGTTTGTTGACCTAAGATCAACTCTGAACTTTTCTCATGTGAGCTCAAAATTAATAATGGTGATTTTGATCTGTTGAAGTGATACTTTATGAAGTTTGCCCTCTTCTCTATCGAGATTCTCTTACCATGTGAACATTGATTTTTTTCTATGCATGATTCATTGTAATTTTTTACTATGGATCAAATGTTTCTTGAAAGTATTATTGTTTCTATTATGTATGGTTTATTTTTGCATTCATTCTGTATTCTTTGTGCTTTTTAGGTTTTTGTTGAAGAAAAAGGATTTGCAAGGATACTAACATTAAACAGGCCCCGACAGTTGAATGCACTCTCATTTCGAATGGTATACATGCTCCTTTGATATCGCTATAATTCGTTTTTTTAGCATGCTAATGATTAGTCAGCTGAACTTTTCCATTGCCATAACTGAACAAAAATTTGGGAAATGAGATTATGTTGTCTTTGTTAGCTTTTTCCTATATAATACATTTACTTCTTGTGCTAACTATAGAGCGAGCACTTTCTTGTTCTTTCAACAGTAAGATAATGACACTTCATGTCGGCGGATGATATCGAGATATAGTGTGCGAAGTGATAAGAATTGGACAGAATTTATTGATTGTTTCATTTAAATTTTAACATTTGAGTAAGATATCTACAATCCAGAGAATGTCTTTAATAGGAAATTTGCAATATTAGTGAACAATAAATACAAAATAATTACAATAATCCATGGATTAATGTGACCGTAGAATAATAATTATATTAATTATAATAGTTCACAGATTGATGAGATGACACTAATAATTCTATGGATTAGTAGGTGACATGAAATGATTAAGGAAAGTGGAGGATTGCTAGGTTTGGTGGAACATTAATGGAGGCATAATTGATGGAGAGGAAATTAATGAAAACGGATTTGATGAAGATTGATTTTTTCACACTTCCCCTCAAGTGAATGAATGGATGTTGTCCATTCAAAACATGCTTATTAATTTTTGAAAAACTGCCCCAATTTTCTATGCCTTGTAAGTGACCCATTTTTCTACTCTTAAGAATTAGTTGTTCTTCCCATTTAATTTATATGTTGAATTAATGTTTTGAGACTCATTGGATTTGGATTATATCTCTCAAGTTCAAGATAACTCAAGACCAAGGTTATATGGGTATTGTTATTATTATCCATAAGAGGGCAATTGCGGTTCTTTTCATATGAAAAAAATTGAAATGAATTGCACCAATACAACAACGAAAACTGCAATAACAGGACCAATCTGCTGCAATACAACAATGAAGGTTAGAACAATGAGATTAATTTTTGGCAAAATGGGCATAAAGGTTGTAGAAAGGAAAATGTTTGTAGCACTGCGTTGATGAAGTCTTCAGTAATGGGATTAGCTCACAGCAGCACAACAATAATGCCCACAGCTATGAAACTTTTTGCTGTACTGTGGGTGGATAGGAAGAAGTGCAACGTGTTCGGCTGTAGAATTCTTGTGATGGGCTGCAGTTATAGAAAAATTAGGGGAAAATATAGAGTGTACAACAATGAAAGCAGTGTGATTGTGATATTGCAATGATGAAGGCTGTTATAATGAAAATGTAAGGATGAAAAAAAAAAAACCAGAAAAATAAATCCAATGGCTCTGATAACATGAAAAGAGTTGGTGAGACTTGATTTAATGTTTCATTCTGATATTTGTGTGGTGCTAGTATCTATATAATCCTTAGAGACCTTTTAATAGTAAACATATAAAATCACTGAACAATAATTATAGAATAATTATAATAGTTTTTTATTACAAAATAACTTTTTATGATGCATGCAAAATCCAGAAATAACTTGCAAACACTTACAAAAGCAAACCATAATTCATACCCACTTCAGCGGAACGTTATGGGGATCTACTTTAGATGAGCATTTATGACACCGGGAGTTAAGAGTTTAAAAACTGTGGAAAATGTATTACTGGAAATATATAAGTCACTAGTAATGAGAATGTTCTACGGAAACGGCTGAATTGGGTCATGATTTTGTTGGTTCTTTCAAACTTAAAACTTAAAACTTAAAACTTAAAACCAAGGAATTTACACGCATAGAGAACTTCAATTCCTTTGGAGACCTGGGTAAAGCTGCTATGAAATGAGTTATTACTATGAAGGGTTAGACAAGCTAAGCATGCTCTGACTCCGTTTGATACTCTTAAGATTTAGGTAAGGGGCCTATACAATTGTGCACTACCAACTTGGAATTTATCATAGCTTCATTGTAACACGTGTTAGACACATCGTGACACGTGTTGAACGCAACAAACCCTAGGTTTCGCACCAAGAAGAGTCTCTGGTTCTATTCTGAAGGTCAAATCTTTTTTAACATATTGTACATTGGAATATACCATACATTTTACTAGTGCATGCTGGATATTATACTGAAACCAATCATTCACCAGTTTACCTACAAAATGCCACACGCTCACGTTTATTTAGTGTCTCATAAAACTTCTGGCACCATTCAAGTATGTCAATATGGGCGAGGATAAATTATAAATCTCACTGCAAGCAACTCACGTAAAAAATTGACGGAATGACACGTGCTTCCAATTCTTCCCACATTTGTAGACTAATCACTCCATCTCCCGATGATGCATAAAGACTTATGAAATTGTCACTACTAATGCTATTTTGGGGCTTTAAATCAAGCTGATAACAAATTGACAAAAAAAATCTAAGGTTACTGCTTCATACTCAGCATTTGATTTTGATTTATTAGAGGTAAATTATTACATTTTTTTTTAGATACAATGTATCTACAATAATTATCGATCTTTGAATGAGATTACATGTCTCGAGTAATTTCATTACTATGTATTTCCAGATTACTGCACTGCTGAAACATATCACAGCTTATGAGGAGGATCCAAATGTCAAGTTGTTGATTTTGAAGGTAGCTTCATGCTGAATTGCACAACTTTGGCAATTGCATGAGTGAGATTTGGATGCAATTGATTGTTGTTGAATATTCTTTATTTATGCACCTTTATGCAAACTTCCTATATAGATAGTGTGGATTTATACAGAAACAGGTATCCTCTATATGTGGCTTAAACTTAGCAAATAATTTATTTATTTTTGGCTCAAATAATATTTGGCTTATTGCCAAGTAACTTGTCTGAATTATTGAAACTACTGTTCTTATAGTTAAATCTCTGTTGATTCGTTCAGTCCAACCTTAGTGCAAAAGTGAATGCTGTTATAGGGTTAGAAAACTGTTGGAAGTGTTTTTCTCCAAAAGCAGGATTGTTTCTTGTAGTTTTGGGAGAATGAAAATTAATTATTNGTGGATAGGTTCACCTTCTCTGTTCCACATGCTAGATTTGAAGCGTTTCAATGAGAGAGCACAAAGAAGGATTAAAAAAATATAAAAATTTAAGAACGAAGAAGAGAAGGAAACGGCTGAATTGGGTCATGATTTTGTTGGTTCTTTCAAACTTAAAACTTAAAACTTAAAACCAAGGAATTTACACGCATAGAGAACTTCAATTCCTTTGGAGACCTGGGTAAAGTTGCTATGAAATGAGTTATTACTATGAAGGGTTAGACATGCTAAGCATGCTCTGACTCCGTTTGATACTCTTAAGATTTAGGTAAGGGGCCTATACAATTGTGCACTACCAACTTGGAATTTATCATAGCTTCATTGTAACACGTGTTAGACACATCGTGACACGTGTTGAACCCAACAAACCCTAGGATTTGCACCAAGAAGAGTCTCTGGTTCTATCTTGAAGGTCAAATCTTTTTTAACATATTGTACATTGGAATATACCATACATTTTACTAGTGCACGCTGGATATTATACTGAAACCAATCATTCACCAGTTTACCCACAAAATGCCAACACGGTCATGTTTACTTAGTGTCTCATAAAACTTCTGGCACCATTCAAGTATGTCAATATAGGCGAGGATATATTATAAATCTCACTGCAAGTAACTTACATAAAAATATTGACGGAATGACACGTGCTTGCAATTCTTCCCACATTTGTAGACTAATCACTCCATCTCCCGATGATGCATAAAGACTTATGAAATTGTCACTACTAATGCTATTTTGGGGCTTTAAATCAAGCTGATAACAAATTGACAAAAAAAATCTAAGGTTGCTGCTTCATAGTCAGCATTTGGTTTTGATTTATTAGAGGTAAATTATTTACATTTTTTCTTGGATACAATGCATCTACAATAATTATCGATCTTTGAATGAGATTACATGTCTTGAGTAATTTCATTACTATGTATTTCCAGATTACTGCACTGCTGAAACATATCACAGCTTATGAGGAGGATCCAAATGCCAAGTTGTTGATTTTGAAGGTAGCTTCATGCTGAATCGCACAACTTTGGCAATTACAAGAGTGAGATTTGGATGCAATTGATCGTTGTTGAATATTCTTTATTTATGCATCTTTATGCAAACTTCCTATATAGATAGTGTGGATTTATACAGAAACAGGTGTCCTCTATATGTGGCTTAAACTTAGCAAATAATTTATTTATTTTTGGCTCACATAATATTTGGCTTGTTGCCAAGTAACTTGTCTGAATTATTGAAACTACCGTTCTTATAGTCAAATCTCTGTTGATTCGTTCAGTCCAACCTTAGTGCAAAAGTGAATGCTGTTATAGGGTTAGAAAACTGTTGGAAGTATTGTTCTCCAAAAACAGGATTGTTTCTTGTAGTTTTGGGAGAAGGAAAATTAATTCTCTTTTCAAATTCCGAAGAATCGATTATAAGATAAATAGCAGGGGAGGCCACCAATTATGGAAGCCATAAAATCTGCCAAAAAATCCCCATGCTAGAAAAAGGAAATAGAAATTATCAACAATAGAAAATTTTAAAAATAGAAAATACTAAAATTAGGAAATACTAAAAATAGAAGATACCAATAATATGAATTTCTAAAATTTTAACAAAACCACACCCCCTCCCCAAAAGTTGGAGTATGGATATCTATCATGCCTATCTTGCTTATGAAGAGTTCAAAACTATCCCTTTTTGATGAAGATATTTGTTGTGCTGCACAGTCGAAATAAAAGGCATGCAAATAACTCCACAATCAATCTTTTCTTTTATGAAGTATTTATCAATTTCCACATATTTTGTGCATCATGTTGCATTGGATTTTTTGCAATGCTTATGGCAGCTTTATTGTCACTGTACAACTTCATTAGCATGGGGATCCACAACTTTTCAAGATTTCTCTTCAACTAGAACATGGCACATACTTTATTAGCTATAGCCTTATATTTTGCCTTGGTATTACTCTTCCCAACTACATTCTATTTGTTACTTTGCCATGTAATAATATTTTCGTAGACATAAGTATAATATTCTGACATCGATCTCATTTCAATAATAGTGCCCACCCAATCTACATCAATTTATGTCTATATTTTGTTCTGTAGTCTTCNTTATAAGATAAATAGCAGGGGAGGCCACCAATTATGGAAGCCATAAAATCAGCCAAAAAATCTCCATGCTAGAAAAAGGAAATAGAAATTATCAACAATAGAAAATTTTAAAAATAGAAAATACTAAAATTAGGAAATACTAAAAATAGAAGATACCAATAATATGAATTTCTAAAATTTCAACAAAACCACACCCCCTCCCCAAAAGTTGGAGTATAGATATCTATCATGCCCATCTTGCTTATGAAGAGTTCAAAACTATCCCTCTTTGATGAAGAAATTTGTTGTGCTGCACAGTCGAAATAAAAGGCATGCAAATAACTCCACAATCAATCTTTTCTTTTATGAAGTATTTATCAATTTCCACATATTTTGTGCATCATGTTGCATTGGATTTTTTGCAATGCTTATGGCAGCTTTATTGTCACTGTACAACTTCATTAGCATGGGGATCCACAACTTTTCAAGAATTTTCTTCAACTAGAACATGGCACATACTTTATTAGCTATAACCCTATATTTTGCCTTGGTATTACTCCTCCCAACCACATTCTATTTGTTACTTTGCCATGTAATCATATTTTCGTAGACATAAGTATAATATTCAGACATTGATCTCATTTCAATAATAGTGCCCACCCAATTTACATCAATTTATGTCTATATTTTGTTGTGTAGTCTTCTAAAAGAGTAAGCCCTTGTATGGTGTACTTTTTTGGTATTTTTGAATCCTGCTAACTGTTACAAGGTGTTTCTCATAGGGAAAATGCATAAGTTGACTTACCAAACTCACAACAAAGACGATGTATAGTCATGTATGTGATAAATATATCAATTTTTCCACCAACTTTTGATATTAAACTATATTCACTATGTCTTCTTTCTTCCTCTCTAGCAATTTGAGTGTCTACAATCTAATAATGATTCATCCTACTTCCTTCGATGAATCAACAACAATCCCTTTCTTCGATCTAACAATCTCAATGCCAAGAAAATTCTTTAGAGATCCTAAGTCTTTGGTATAAAAAAAATGATGATATGGAAGTCTTCAAATGGTTATTATACGTTATTTTTAGTGAGAATTATATCATCCACATACATAATCAATATGGTTATTTTCCCATCGTTTGAATGCTTAAAGAATGTAGTATGAAGTCCTTTCCCTTGATTACTCCCATGATCAAATACTATAAATTTCTCAAATTATGCTCTCGGTGACTGCTTTTACCCATATAAGGATTTTTTTACTTTACACATCTTTATGCTGAACTTCTCACTAAATCTTGGAGGTGCATCCATGTACACTTTTTCTCTAATTTCTCATTGAAAAATGCTTCTTATTATATCCAACAGTTGTGGGGGACGGTCAAGATTAGTTGCAAGTGACAGAAGAACTCTTATAGACTTTAGTTTTGCAATTGGGGTGAATATCTCTAAGTTATGAATGTCATAGGTCTAAGTGAATCTTTTGGCAACCAGTCATTTATCGTTGTAGAGAGTCATCAAAATTATACTTGATCATAAACACCTATTTGCATCCAACAATTGTATTCTCTTTATGTAGGTCAACTAATTTTCACGTGTCATTTTTTTCAAGAGCTTTTATCGCCTCAAAGACAGTCCCCTTTCACATAGCAACTTTCAGAGCATCCTACACAACACCAGGAATCTTTATACAAGACAATTGTGAAGTAAAAACATAAATAATGGGTGAGAGATTTTCATAAGATACATAATTGGATAATGGATGTTGGGTGCAAGATTTTACCCCTTACACGGCTCAATGAGATAGAATCGTTAGATTTAAGATTAAAACTAGATTTTGGTTCAGGACTAGAAGACTCGAAACTCAAACATTAAGTAGCGTGAACATGGGGTAAAATCTAAGTGAGGACATTATTTGGAGGGTTCACGTATTCTATGCAGTGCAAAAATTTTGTAAACCCTTTTTTAGTTGTCCTTTGCCACGAGTAGACAATGTCAAATGATATCACTGTCGTAGTTCTTTTTTTAGGTTTCTTCTTTGTTGTTATAGGATTATGAAGAAGACCTGATTGTCTTCAATATTTAGAAAATCAACCAACTTTCTCCTTCTATAATATAGTTTGAATTTTTTAGGTTGATCAATCAATGTTAGGGAGGTCTAATTTTGCGAGTCTTATATTTGAAAAATATCGTAAAAAATAATAGTCAAATCTTTGTTTATCCTTTCTTAAAGATGAGGTTTAAAAAAACATTGTAACTCAACTAAGGTGACATCTATAGTAATAATTATTTGTGGAAAATATGTTAAAAAATTTTATACGCCTTTTGGATAGAAGCATAACCAATACAAGCTTTACTTTTTTTGTGAAGGATTCAGTTTTTTATTGATTATAATTTTAAATGTGAACAAATGCAGTACGCTCAAATATCTTTAAAGACAAAGAAGACGAGAGCCGATTTGTTGGGTAAATTTTATAAAAATATATCAAAATGTATTTTAAAGTATAAAAGTTCAATTTATGAGGAATGTAGTAGTAATAATGGTTTTATGCTAAAGATATTTTGTCACCTGATTGGTAAGTAGTAATGCATGAGATACTTCTAGTAAATATTTGCTTTTTTCTTTTAGCCACACAATTTTGTTGTGGAGTGTTGACACAAGACCTTTAATGAGCTATTTTTTTTTGGGAAAAAGGTTGTCCCAAAATAAGTTTGAAATACTCTCGGTCATTATCACTACGTAGTACTTGAATAGCTTTTTGTGTTTGTACCATAGTGTAAAAGCTCCTAAAAATTATTTTCACTTAAGATTTTTCTTTCATTAAATAACCCTACTTAATCCTATGTGATCATCAGTAAATGCTACAAATCATTTTAATAAGGTCCCCAGTTGTCACTTTTATATGTTTTGGGAGAAAAAGATGCACGATGATGTTTAACAATTTAATAAATTTTATATTGAACAGATGACATGTTTTTAAGAAATAAATTGGAAAATAAGTATTTTAAATAATAATAGCAGATCATTGTCTTTGGAAATTAAATCAGAATTTAAATAAATACTTTAATATTTTCTATTTGTGTTCAGTCCATAGTCAAAATCATAGAGCCCATCTTTTTCCTTAGCACTGTCAATCTTCCTCCTAATGGTCATTTCTTAAAACTCAAAATAATAAGATTAGAGCTTGGCTTAACATTGATGGATAGAAGTAATTTTACTAATGGGCAACAAGTTACAAGTTAAATTGAGAATATGGAACACATCCCGAAGTGTTAACAATGAAGTGAGTTTGACAGTTTCTATCTTTGCAATTACGGAAAGGAAATCATCGATAATTTTGATAATTTTTATTACCTGCATGAGGTCTATAAGATGAGAATAATTTAGAATCTCAGTTGCGTCAGAATCAATCATCCAAGAATGAATAAAATTAGAAGTACCACCTAACAATATAGTGATTATAAAGTTATTCTTCTATACTAAAGAGCAAGACGGTGGCAGAGACAATTTTAGAGATTGAAGTAAGTTATGCATGTGCTCTATTTGCTTCTTGGTGGACGGGATTGCATCCGAGTTAGTAAAATGCTCCTAAGTTTAAGGAGTGGCTTGATGAACGCAACCTTCACAATTGGCTTTTAGTTTCTAATTTAGGAGTTTATCATGAAGATTCTAACATGTCTCATTTGTATGTCATGATTTTTTGCAATGCTCCCACCAAGATTTTTTGTCTTTTTTGTTAGTATTAACACCTTGACACTACATCTGAGTTCTTATGCTTAGGGTTAGAAGGAGATTTAGTGTTAAGGGACATGATTTTTCTTCTTGACTCCTCATATATGTCCTCAAAAAAAAATTCTCGAATAGAAGTTAGTGGTTTCCTAGTGAGAATACGACCTTAGACTCATTTGAACTCTAATTAAAACCACTAAAAATATATAACCCACAATTTTCTCTTTTTTCTTATGACGGGTGATATGCCCTTTTTCCAAGTGCACTCGCACTCTGGGGTCTCTCGCAAGTGTACATGTTGTATCCGAATTTAAGTCCGGAATATTGATCTCACAGAGAGTCAGGGAATTAGACTTAAGAGAAATTCTAGCCTACTAGATTTAGTTATTAGCTTGGAATTGAAATTAAGTAAAGGTTCTACAGTCTACTTCTGAATTGCAGTCTAGTTTAAGTGTTAACTCCTGCAGAAATTTTACTTATCCTAATTGGATTGGTGATTATAAAGTTATAAAGCTACTTTCCCTACAATGATTTTAGTGGTAGTATAAAAAATGTGAAGTGTCAATTGTGAATATGGCCAGTGATGAATAAGAGTCACCCTCTTCTATACACTCTTCCGAGTGCATGAAAAAGTTTGATTAAATTGGTATTAATTCCTTAAATCCCAACTTGAACCCATCAAAGACTATATCCCTAACATTTGCATTTCTCTATAAAGTACTTGCATCATACCCTATAGATCAATGTAAATAACTTAATTGTTTTACCATATGGATCACAACACATTTTAACGGGTCACTTGGTTAGAATGAAAAGTAAATAAAATTCAAAAAGTTACTCATCACATTAAAGTTTGGAAACACTTTGCACTCCTGTACAACCTACTCAACCATTACAAGGAAAAGTAAAATTGAACTGCTCTAGAAAACGTGAAGAACACACCACAAAACATCATTTGAAATAAAATAATTAACTAAATAATTGTATTTACAGAAATACAATAAGAAACATACACAATATTTATCTTTCTCTCCTTAACAAAGCTCTGAGAATGCTCCCCTAGGGATCTCCTGATCTCTTGCTGCTCTACTGAATACTCTTCACAATACAACTCAAATTCCTCACCAAATTATCAATGAAACCTCCTATTCTTTCCTACAACAAACCTTGCCTTCTCTCTATATTAGATTGCTCTTATCCCTTCATAAGATCTCTTTTATCTTGCTGAATAGCTCTCCAAATCGTGGATTTGAACTACTAAAAACCGCCTAGATAGTTTCGGGTGCCAAGGCACCTAGTGCCAGTCTCTCGTTCTGCCTATTCTAGTATAGGTGCCTAGGCGCCCAAAATTCTTGCGCCAAGGTGCTAGTGAAGTGGCGCCTATGCTCCCAATGAGCCAGCCACTCGGGTTCCCAGGTCTGAGATTGGCGTCTAGGCGCCAGTCCCTTGTAGCCTCCTTAGCTCCAAGTCACCTCCACTTTGCTCCATGTCTTCTCCACTTTGCTCCACTTTTAATACATATTTACGTGCAAGAAAAACATAAAATATCTTTTTTTAAAGTGTAATTTCATCCATAAAATATGCAAAATATAAAGGAAATTAAGTATTCTTTTTTACACATCAAAATTTCTCAATCTTAAATGTTACTTGTTCTCAAGTAACACTTGAATATTAATACCAATTTTTTTTTTATTTAAGGGTGTGGATTTCATTAAAATTATCAATAGGTTGGCTTTAGGAAATTCATAGTGTTGGATTAGGATAACTCGATTAAACAAGTCTAGTCTTAAGATGTAAGAAACCTTGCATCCAACTAAGAAAATTTAATTTTCTATTTACTTCAAAAAGAAATAATCACTTGCTAAATATGATATCTTAATGGTAGAAAACAGAATTGAAGCACTCCTTTTAAAAAGATTTTACTAATACTTCTTAAATTTTAGGAAGTTTAGGAATGTAGTTAAGCATTAAATTTAAAAAGAGTCCAACGAAATCAATTTTTGATAAGGCTTCTCGACAAACTTCTCCTCACTCTATATTTTCTTTCTTTAGAAAATGTAGATTTCATTCCTTAGCATAATTTTATAAGGATTACTATATCTGGATAGACATTTTAATAATTTTGAATTTCACTATCATCTCTCTAAAGTAAAACTCACCACTCTCCTCCACTTTTTATGTTTTTCAAAAGTTAAGTATTAGTTGAAAATATGATTTTATAGAGGCTCAACTATTATTAAGTATCTAAGTGTATTTAATTTAACAAATGTACGACTCTTTTTAAAAATAAATAGTCAAAATAATTTTTTCTACCTATTGAGCTACATCTTATTTTCACCCTAGTTTAGTCTTATTTACATAGAGTTTAACATAAAGATACTATGTCTTTCCCTTCCCCTACATTGTAGAAATTTCAAATTTTAACCACCCAACATTCCTCAAATCTTCTTAAACTTATCAATTCAAATATAAGTTACCAAGGACATATAAATTTAAGATTTTAATAGATTTTTCTCCCATCCTCGAACTTAATTTTTATCATATTTAAGCAATTTAAAACATGAATATAAACAGGGAGAAAATAGCTCAGAAATACTTTCTACCACAGGTTTACTATCAAGATGAACAGGTATACCGGACAAACATATATGAAGTGGTAAGTATATCAAAGTTAAAGAGGATTGAAATGAAACTACACCAGAGAAAGTCTAAATATTACAAAAGGTAACTAAAAATAAGTCCACAACAATAAACATAGAATGATCAAAAGATATCAGTTGTAGCAGCAAATAACAAATAAGTCCAGTACATCTACATAACAGAAAATAAGATTACTAGCCATAACATCGACAAAAAGATAAATAAAACTGCTCATCATCGTCGTCATCCTCTTATTTCTATTCCTCATTTTCTTCTTTCTCATCCTCTTCCATCCGCCGACTGTGCTCATATACCTGATAAGGTGGACATACTGGGAACTCCACTGAGTTGTCCCCACAAATTTCTTAATTCATCTCGTACATCTCCAATTGAGCAACCTGAAAACTAGTCGTGTGATCATATTGACATTTATTCTGCATCAAATGGTCAGTAATATCATAGAATTTAATCTGAATAATGGTGATGTCATTCTCCAACGTCTTCAATCTCTCTGACATAGAAGCTAAGCTAGTGGAGGGACAAGTTTGGTAATAAGAAGTGGAAGGCTTAGAAGAGGAAGAAGGCTGAGAAGAACTCGTTCTGTGCCCAAGTAGCGTGCTTACTATATAAATTCACATTGGCCTTGACAAGGTTTTCCACAGATGAAACAGCTTCTCCGATCCCTCAAAAGCAACTCTTGAATGTTGATAAAGGGAAAAAATAGTGGAAGGTTGTTCGAACTCTAAAGTGGGTCTCCCCTTCGTAGCATTGAGAATGGAATAATAGATCAGAGTTCCTATATCTATAAATTTCATTGTTTGGATGTAATAGTTGAGAGAAACTCTCTCTCTCGCAGCCTCGCTCAAATTGGTGGGGGATAGGAGCTTGGCCGAAATGAAGTAGTGCCAAGATTTGGAAGGTTCATTTAGTTTAGATGAAGAAAAGTTCAACTTGTTGCCATTCCTCACCTTTCATGCCCCTCTCCCATTGGTCAAGAATCTGTTGATCAAATCTAACTTGAATTTGTAGGCACAAGTCTAGGGTAAAAATTCCTAGGGACATCTCCCCACGAAAATAATACATTAATTCGCGAAAAAGAGATATACGCATGCTTCTTCCTCACAAATACTGAATCGTCAGAGGCATCAGGGAGGATGACATAAAATTTCCTGACCACAGAAATCACTGCTATAGAAGTATTGTAGCAAAAATTCTCTCAGTTACGCCGAACAATAATACTTTCTAACGCTCCCTCATGGCTAATGAATCCCCTTTTAGCTATCAACTTCTTCGACACTAAAAACTCATTGTAAAGCTCCTGAGCTTTGGAGCTTACAAACTTCTTTTTGTCAAAAGAGGACTTGGACTTGCCTCATTTTATTTTGGGAGCCATAGGAAAGTAACAACAATGAAAATTCAAAGGAATGA
>JXCR01120132.1:0-19127 GCA_002079205.1 Phalaenopsis hybrid cultivar | reverse complement strand
GATTAATGAATTGTATATGATAGACAACATTCCAATCTGTCATTATACAAATTTCATTTCTATACAAGATTTGATGCAAGACATGTATAAACTTATGACAGATGAAAGTGATATGTGGGATATACGAGACGAAGGATATGATAGTTTCTCCACTTTATTACTTAGTCCAATTTTGAAGTAATGGCATTTCCTTATTGCTGCAAAATTACTCCCTACTATGAAAATTAGTAGAGTGATCGAAGAATGTTCTATTTTAAATTACTACATTCAAATGAAAAAACCCATTGATATAGGGTCTAATATATTTAAATATATTATGGTTATCCTTACTAATGAACCAATTTATGGACTTGGGCATCCATCTACCATCTTTTTGATTTGCAGTCAAACCAAAGTTCCATATGAAAGTTGGGAAAAAACTTTATTACCTTGGGAGCCCATGAATCCTATGGATGAGAATTATTGTGGAAATGGAAATGAAGTATTAGAAGCCATCATGGATCAGTCTTCACATGCTTCAACTCCATTAATACAACCAACAGTTGGAAGTTTTCTTGCTTTGGAAAAGAAATTAAAGAAGATTGAAAGGGAACTTCAGAGTATTATGAATGCAGAAGGAGATCTTAAATACCTTTTTGATCACCTAGATTGGAGAATGAAAGAAAATTTTGATCACACTGGAACTTTTGAAGCAAGATTAGTTTGGATGTTTAAGGAAAATGGGTGGATCAAAGAAAATTCGACAGATCAATTCCCATACCGATCCTTCTACAACTTATATGTTCATTACCAATCTATGGGAGATTTCAGAAGAGGAGAAAACACTGAAGAAGAGGTGTATAATATCTATTTTATAACATTATATATATTTAATGTAATTATGTGGATTTAATTTGGTTTGGTTTATTTTTTTTTTTTGCTTTAGAATTTTGAACTTTGATTGTGTGTATAGTTTTGTGACAGCGTTTAGTGTTATGGCTTTATTTTGATGCTGATTTATAATTAGTTTGTTTAATATGTGTGAATGTGTAATTAAAAAAATTGTGTTTGTAAAAAGTGTACTTTCATATATAAAAGTTAGTTTGTTGTTGTTTGTGAAAATTCGTGTCGGTGAAATGTTTTCTTTTGTGAATTATTGTTAGATAAAAAATTGTGTTTATAATACTAAAAATTTTGGAGTAAGTTGATAGGAAATTGAAAATTAAAAAAAATCAAAATATGATATTTTCGGGCCTTCAGTGCCGACAGCGCTGGAATCGGCACCGACGGCGCCCTCGACCCGACAACGGATTTTAACCCCTAAAAATTCACAATTTTTACTCAGGCCACCATTTTACGCGTGGTCATCCTCAACCTTCGGTTTGGGCGACTAGAGCTTGATTGTGGTCGGATTTGAGGCGATTTAGAGGCTAAAAGACTTCGGATTAAAATTACATTTCTCTAAATAAGAGCTACACTTTAAACCAAAAATTTTTGAATTTTTCTAAGGATTTATCTCACATTGCATGGATCAAAAAATAAGAAAATTTTTTGAGAAAGTTTTGAGAAAATCCTTTAGTGATGAACTCTTATATAGTGATTTGAAGTTTAAAATGTTTTACATTTTGATTTTTGGAATTTTAGAATTTATTAGGATTTTTCAAAATTTTATAGATTTCCTATGACACCTAGATCGAGCAAAAGGAAAGTAGAATATGACGAACAAAAAATTATTAGCTTTAGAGCCAGTGTTCGATTTCATAGCATTTGTGAAAATAAGAATAATTCAGAACCGATGTTTTAATAATCCATGAGGAGAAGTTGAACGTTTGATTATTGCTCGGCAATGGGAAAACTTCTGCTATTTTACTACCGACGCGATAGCTGGGATTGTAATAAATATTTATACCAACCTTCCTGAAGGTTCTGATCATTATGTATTTATTCATGAAAAAAAGAATATAATTTACTCCAAAGAAAATAAATGAGTTTTATTCTGTAGAAGATGTGTATAGATGCCAGTATCATTCTTTTTCTATTACAGATCAGACTTTAGATAGTTATTTCTTTTCTGACTAGTGAGAAAGGGGCTTGGAAAATAAAAAATGGAGTTAAAGTTAACATTCCCCTTACTAGTTTAATTGTAGTATCTAAGGCCTTGCATTATTTTATTTCTGGAAGAATGATTCCGACGAACCATCATAGTGAGGTGACCAATAATAGAGCCATCATGAACTACTATATTTAGCAAGTTATGGACATAAATGTGGGTTATATTATTTATATGAACACTCAATCTATTGCTCTAGGAGAGACTTCTGGTAGATTGGCACACCCTGCTCTTATTTACACACTTTGTGAGCAGGTAGGAGTTGATTTTAGACCTAATGAGGACAGGATTGAGCCTTAGAGACCTATTGGGTCTGCAAACATCAAGACATATGAATATCATGTCGACTGGAGATCTGAAATTAAGGCTAGAGATATTCCTTCTACTTCTAAGTATATTCTTTCTACCTCTCATGGACCTACTTCTAGTGAACCCAGCAATAGAGAGCTTTTGGATTAGATGATGATACAACAGGGAGATATTTTGAGGATGGATTATATGATTAATAATATGGAAGCCAGAAATGCTCACATTGATGATTTGATTCAACAAAAAATTGAGTATGATGCTTCTTATGATGATGCTTTAGTTAAATACCTGAGGGGAGAACATTCAGTCCAGTTCCCTATTCACCATGTGTTTACTCCATATCAGCAGCAAAAGTTGGATGTAGATGAAGATGAAGATGATATTAACTAGTGATCTTTTTGTTTGTTTGTTTGTGTTTGTACTGTATGATTGTATTATTTGTGTTGTGATGTTGTTTAGACTTTGTTTGTTAAGTTATGTGAAAGTATAATGTGGAAGACTGTTTTCATTTTTAGAATTTAGTTTAGTTTTGTTGTTATTTTCAGCACTTTATTATGTTTTGGGATTAGCTCTTTCTCAACAAATTTTATATTTATTATGTGCAATTTAATGTTTTTAGCCTTGTAGTTTTCATTTTAACACCTGCAGTATTTTCAAAATTTAAGTTCAAAACTTAGAATCTTCAACAGGTATAATTTTTTTTTTATGTATTTAATGCTTTCTTTTACCCTTCATTTTTAAAGCTCTTCTTGTAAAAATCTTATAAAAATTTAAGTTTGGGGGGCGAGAAGAAAAAAAATCATTTTTAGAAAGAGAGAAAGAACTTAATTTTATTTGTCCTCACTTAATTATATTTTAAAATTTTAAATTTAACATGACCTTTGGTATTAGAGGTTAACTTTGGATAATTTTATTTATGTTTCAAAATATATAGTAAATTTAAGTAAATTTTTTTTAATAATAAAGGTTAATTCTAAGAGCTAAGATATTTGGTAAAAGAATAAGACTTATGTTTTTCTATTTTTTGTAAAAGTAATTTATATTTTTGAAGTATTAAAAATCTTAAAAGATTCATGTAAAAAGAAAAGAATTAAACTTTATGAAATTTTTAAGTTAATATAAATTTGTTAAGTGAAGAAATGTAAAAAGTTTTTAACTTTAAAAAGAGGATAATGAAGTTCAAATTCATTAAAGACTATCCAGATATAGTAATCCTGATATATAAAAAAAAGAGAAGAAAAGAAAGTAAGAAAAGAAAAAGGGGAATAAAAATGATCCTAAAAAGAAAAGAAAAAGATAAAAAATATATATAGGGAGAAGCCTGAGGAGATGCCTAATTAAAAATTGGCTTCACTTGAATCAACTTAAGGAAAAAGACTTGAACACATTTTCTAAACTTTTTATTTGAATGTTATCTTACTTATTAATAAATTTTTATGAAGTTCTTTTTCATATGAATTTGCTAAGTGACTTTAATATAACAAATTGCAATTTTTCTTAAAAGAAATAGAGGATCCTTTTTCATATGAATTTGTTAAGTGACTTTAATATAACAAATTGCAATTTTTCTTGAAAGAATAAAGGATAAGAAACCCTAGACTTAATTATTGAATATCTTTACACCTTTAGTATTAACTGCAATTGTTTTGAAGTTTTCTTAAGTTATATTATTATATATGGAAAACTGAAATATGGAAGTATAAAAGTTAATGTCTTTATCATAAGTCATATTTTTTAATAGTATAAGGAGTTACCTTGAGGACAAGTAACATGTAAGTTTGGGGGATTTTGATACACTAAAAATATATGCATTTTTAGACCCATATTTTATACCATGTAAGTTTGGGGGATTTTGATACACAAAAAATATATGCATTTTTAGACCCATATTTTATACCAATTTTTGATGATATTACACTTTAATGGAAGGTATTTTGGTTTTTTCTTGTAGGTTGTTGATTTTTAGGGCTTAAAGCCAAAAAAAAGCAAAAAAGATGAAATTTGGAGTCAAAATGACGTTTTTAAAGAAATGCTCAGCGCCGAAGGCGCAGAATAAATTAACGTAGAGATTTTTTACTCAGCGTCGACGGCGCCAGACTAGCGCTGGCAGCCCCAAAGGCAGTGCAGACCCGTTTCTAGAAGGTTCAATGTATTTGGATGATTTTTTGAAGAGTTTTTGGAGGCACCTCTTGGAGAACCAACCTTTGGCTCTATTTGGGGCCAAATTTCATCAAAAAAAGCGCTCCTCTACATTTTTCACTCCTCGACTTTCATTTTTCGCACCGCATCATTCTATTCTACTTCCATATTTGAGTCAATTAGTGATTTTGCTTTCATAATTTAGACTATTTGTGGTGAAATTTAGTGTGAAACTTTCTGTAACAATGTTGGAGAAGGAGAAAAGTGAGAGATATCTTCTTCTTGCATTTCAAAGAAAAGGCTGCAAAGGATTTGCTTTGAGAAAGAGTTTTCAGATAAGCATTGTTTTTTTACCAGTGTTATATGAACTTTCTTTTATATATAAAATTTGTGTATTGTTATTTCTTTCTCATGAAGTCTGAGTAGTTCCCTCTATCTTTTCCCTACTCTGAGATGTGGTGAAATGAAGAGATAATATGAAATGTGCCAATATTAAATTGTAAAATAAATTGTGATGATTTTTCAACTATGAACTTATATTACTTTTTGATCTGGCCAATTGAATTGTTAAAATATGTAGTAAAACATATGATCCGGGAAATGGAGTATGAGTTCTACAACAGAGCACATTTGATTCCATGAAGGAGAACATCATTTATGGAATTAAGTGCAAATAAGTAGGGAAATATTCTTTGTTGGGTGTAGAATTGGAGAACCTTTAGGGTGATAGACTAAAATTTTCAATTCCGTTTTAGTGTTTAAAAGCTGAAGTGAGAGCTAGCCTTCAGGTGATGTGAAGTGGGAGCTCTGGAGTGGGAGCCGATATCCTTCTAGCCTTGCTACGGATTTAGGGACTAAACACTGAGATTAACCAATGATTTTCTATACACTATATCTGGGTAGAGAATTAAAATTGCTCCTATTTGGCGCACAATACATATTATAAACATTTATCTCATCTCATTTTACCATAGCCTCATTGTAGTGGGACGGAACAATACATATTATGAACATTTATCTCATCTCATTTTACCATAGCCTCATTGTAGTGAGAAGGATGCTTTTTCACATAAGAATCTCTTATGAACTTTTATCTCATCTCATTTTACCATAGCCTCATTGTAGTGGGAAGGATGCTTTTTCACATAAGATTCTTCATTACATAAATATAGTTAATAGATTAGTATTTACTATTTTAAATTTTGCATACTTAATTTAATAATAGTTTAGAAATTTAATTTTGATAACTTCTCAACAATTGAAATTAGCGACAGTGCTTTCAATTGACTTTCTGTGAATTTTCTAACAAATTTGTCATTTCCAATTTAAACCTTCCCCGTAGGATCGATATTTGGGGCTTAAGTAGAAAGTCTATTATTACTTAATAACGATACATATACTTGCGTAGAATCTGAATATTAATTGATTATATTTAATTAAATTTTACAAAATCTATCGCAACAAAAAAAGTTGGATCAGTATTTACTATTTAAACTTTGCATTTCTGTTTTGCTAATAGTTAGGTACTTTAATTTTGATAACATCTCAATATTCTAAATTAGTGATAGTGATTTCGTTGGATTTTCTGTAAATTTCCTAATAAAACTTATAATTGCTAATTTACCTTTCCTTGTGGGATCAATATTTGAGGCTTAAATAGAAAGTCTATTATTACTTAATAAAAATACATATACTTGTGTAGAATGACATTATTAATTGCCTATAATTATATATATTTTACACAACTTACTTTTCATATAAGGATCAAGTTTTTGGCAATGTAGTGATGTCAACTTCATAAATCCTTACATATGAAAAATCAGGATCAAGTTTTTGGCGTCGTTGCCACGAAAGGTAACAGTTAAATTTAGGTGAATTAAATAGTTTTAATAAATTAAGAAAGAGATAATATATAAACTGTAAAAATATATAAAAAAATAAAAATAAAATAAAAAATCTAAATTGAAATTTATTTAAGAGTATTTCTTTTTTAAAAAAAGAATTTTACTTTGCTTACTTTACTTGTTTATGCAAAATATTTGATCTAAAGGCTTAGTACCTTATGATTGAGAGTTAGAACGTACTATTAGAAAAATTCGAAAACAACAAAGAGAAATTAAAAATTTAAAAGAAATGACAAATAACTTAGAAAATCCAATAAATGTGAATCGACAAAGACCTTTAAGAGATTATGCGAATCCAACAGCAGATGAACTTCACTTGACTATTCAAAATCCTGATGTTGTTGCTAATTCATTTGTGCTTAAACTTGCTACTAACTAAATGGTACAAAATAATCAGTTTGAAGGATCACCTACTGAATATCCTAACTTACATCTTATTAGTTTTCTTGAGATTTCTGCTACATTTAAATATGACAGAGTGTCTAATAATACTATTAGGCTGAGACTTTTTCCTTTTTCATTAAAGATAAAACAAAGGCTTGATTAAATTCATTAGCAACTAGATCTATTAGAACTTGGGGAGAACTATCACAAAAATTCTTGGCTAAATATTTTCCACCCTTGAAAACCGCTAAACTTAGAAATGATATTACATTTTTTTGTCAATTTGAAGGGGAATTGATATATAAAGCCTGGGAAAGATTTAAAGATCTTCTTAGAAAATGTCCACACCACGCTTTGTCAGATTCATTAATAATTCAAACCTTATACAATGGATTAGTAGGATCACTAAGATATATTGTAGATGCTGCTGCAAGTGGATCGTTAATGTCAAACCCTTTTGATGAAGCATATTTTTTAATCAAAAGAAATTACTACTAATAATTTTCAATGGCCTTCTGAAAGGGTAAATCAAAAGAGAGTAGCCAGTATTCATTATTCTGATGCAATGTTTATTTTGGCATCTCAAATTGCTGCTATTTATAAAAAGATTGAGCAAATAGGAGTGAACTA
Source organism: Phalaenopsis hybrid cultivar (assembly GCA_002079205.1). NCBI lineage: Eukaryota > Viridiplantae > Streptophyta > Magnoliopsida > Asparagales > Orchidaceae > Phalaenopsis > Phalaenopsis hybrid cultivar. Next base: position 11,672 of record JXCR01120132.1, on the reverse strand, counting down.
TACTCAAATATCCTCAATATTAGAGGAAAATTCACTAGGACAGATTATTGATACTCAACCATCTTATGAGACTTTAAACACTATAAATAATTGCAATAATAATCCCTATTCTAACTATTTTAACCCTGTATGGAAAAATCACCCTAATTATACGGTGAATCCATCCGGAAATCTGAACAATCAAGGAAATCCTAATTTTTGACCTTATTATCCTAATTGAAATAACAATCCCTATTCTAACTATTTTAACCCTGGTTGGAAAAATCACCCTAATTTTTGTTGGAATAATTATAATAATTCAGTGAATCCATCCAAATCTGAACAATCAAGGAAATCCTAATTTTTGACCTTATTATCCTCCAGAATTTAACTCCAATCCTAAACCATAAGTTAAGGAAAAGAAGTTGATGATGGAAGAAGTGATGTTGAATATGGGAAAAAAAATACAAAATCAAGGGGCTACTATTAGAAATATTGAAAATCAATTAGGACATATTGCTACTACACTTAGTAAAAGACCTTCTGGAATTCTTCCGAGTAGTGTGGAAGTTAATCCAAAAGATAAAAAAAGAGCAAATTAAATATATTCAATTCCGAAGTGGAAAAGAAGTTGAAAAAAGGATCCAAAGAGAAACTGAAGCTGATGAAGAGAAGGAAGAAATGGAAAATGATCAACGTGAAAATGAACAAACACAGGTTCCGTTATAAAAACCATTACCTCTGTTTCCTCAAAGACTATAACATAAAGATCAAGATAATCAATTTACAAAATTTTTGGAAATCCTTAAGAAATTAATGATAAATATTCCTTTTGTTGAAGCTTTGGAACAAATGCCAAGTTATGTAAAATTTATGAAGGATGTAATAAATAAGAAAAAGAAGTTTACAGATCATGAGACCATTACACTGAGTGAAGAGTGTAGTGCTATTATTCAGAAAAAGCTTCCTGAAAAATTAAAAGATTTTGGTAGTTTTACTATATCTTGTGCAATTGGTGAAAAGTTTTATGGAAAAGCTTTATGTGATTTAGGAGCGAGTATCAATCTTATGCCCTTATCGATATTTAAACATTTAGATTTGGGAGAAATTTCCTTTATTACAATAACTCTTCAGTTAGCTGATCAATCAATAAATTATCCAAAAGGAGTTATAGGGATGTACTAGTAAAAGTGGATAAAATTATTATCCCTGTAGACTTTATAGTATTGGATATGGAGGAAGACAAAAAGATTCCTATTATTTTAGAGAGACCATTTCTTGCAACAGGAAGGGCTGTAATAGATGTGCAAAAAGAAGAATTAATAATGAGAGTTAATGATAAAGTAGTAAAATTTAATATAACAAAAGCTATGAAATATCCTGCAATAGAAACAAATAATGAATGTTTTAGGATGGTAGTAGCTGATTATCTGAGTAATGAACAGTTTAAGAATGAGTGTGAAGATAAATTAAAGCAAGAAATTTTTTAGAATGAAGATGAAATAAAAGGAGAAGATTTGGATTATATTCAAGGCAAATTTGAAACGTTAGACTTGTTGAAAAATAATAGTAAAAATCATATTCTTTCAAGCATTAAACCACCTGAACTTGAATTAAAGATATTACCTGCCCATTTAAAGTATGTATTTTTAGGAGAGTCATCTACATTACCTGTTATTATATCTTTTGAGTTAACTGAAATTTAAGAACGAAAGTTGATAGAAATGTTGAACAAGTATAAAAAGGCTTTTGGATGGATTTTAGCAGATATTAAAGAAATTAGTCCTTCAATTTGTGTGCACATAATTTTATTAGATGAACAATATGAACTCTAAAGCTGATCCTCAGAGAAGATTAAACCAATAATGAAAGAAGTTGTTAAAAAAGAGATTTTAAAATAGTTAGATGCTGGAATTATATATCATATTTCAGATAGTACTTGGGTAAGCCCAATTCACTGTGTTCCGAAGAAAGGAGGAGTGATTGTTGAAGAAAATGAGAAAAATGAATTAATACCAATAAGACAAGTATTTGGTTGGCAAATTTATATTGACTACAGAAAATTAAAAATGGGCACCTGAAAAGATCACTTTCCTCTACCCTTTCTAGACCAAATGTTGGATAGATTTGCTAGGAATAAATATTATTTCTTTTTAGATGGATATACCAGTTATCAACAAATTCTAATTGCTCCAGAGGATCAAGAGAAAACAACATTTACAAGCCCATATGGAACATTAACTTTTCGTAGAATACCTTTTCGATTATGCAATGCATCTGCAACATTTCAAATATGCATGATAACAATTTTTAGCAATTTTATAGAGCATGGAATGGAAGTGTTTATGGATGATTTTTTTGTATTTGGGATTTCATTTGAGTTATGTCTTAATAATTTAGAAGAAGTTCTGGAAGTATGTGAAAATGTCAACCTAGTACTAAATTGAGAAAACTGTCAATTTATGGTTGCAGGAGGTACTGTACTTAGGCATAAAATTTCTGAAAAAGGCATGGAGGTAGATCCTACAAAAATCCATGTTATAGAAAAATTACCACCACCTACTAATGTTAAAGGGGTGAGAAGTTTTCTAGGACATGCTGGTTTTTACAGGCACAACATAAAATTTTTTTCAAAAATAACTAAGCCACTATGCCAACTTTTAGAAAAAGATAATAAATTTGATTTTGATGAGAAATGCATAAAAGCATTTGAATTATTAAAGAAAAAATTAGTCACTGCTTCTATAATATTGCCACCTGATTGGGAAAAACTATTTGAAATAATGTGCGAAGCTAGTGATTATGCTATTGGGGCTATATTAGGACAAAAGCACGACAAAAGTTTTAAAGTTATATATTGTGCTAGTAAGACTCTAAATGATGCTCAAATTAAATTTACCACTACTGAAAGAGAGTTATTAGCTATTGTTTATGCTTTTGATAAATTTAGACCTTATTTAATTAGAACTAAATGTATAGTGCATACAGATCATTCTATTATTAAATACTTAATGAAAAAGAAGGATGCTAAACAAAGATTAATTAGATGGATACTTCTATTACAAGAGTTTGATTTTATTATGACTGATAGAAAGGGAAATGATAATCAAATAGCCGATCATTTATTTAGGATAGAAATAGAAATATTAACTAATTTTGCAAATGAAATTTTAGAAAATTTTCTCTGATGAACTGTTATATAGTATTGATGTAATGGATGTTCTGTGGTATGCTGATATATTGAATTATATTGTAAGTGATATTATACCACCTGATATGAAAAATCCAGAATTAAAAAAAATTATATATGATTCAAAAGACTATTTTTGGGATGACCTCTATTTATATAAATAATGTAAATATCTAATTATTAGAAGATGTGTGCTTTATGAAGAAACTCAACAGATAATTGAAAGATGCCATGATTCTGAATTTGAAAGACATTTTAGAACAAATAGAACTGCATATAAGATTTTGCAAGCTGGGTTTTATTAGCCAACTATTTTTAAAGATGTTAATGAATATATTAAAATGTGTGATAAATGTCAACGAGTAGGAAATATTTCTAAGAGAAATAAAATGCCTCTAAATTACACATTAGAAGTTGAAATTTTTGATGTGTGAGGATTAGATTTTATGGGACCATTTATGACTTAATTTAGAAACTTTTATATATTACTTGCTATTGATTATATGTTCAAATGGATTGAAGCTATTGTTGTATCCAGATAGATGCTCGGAGTGTTTCTAAATTTTTAATTAAAATTTTTTTTACAAGATATGGAATGCCGAGAGTAATTATTACTGATGGAGGATCTCATTTTAGGAATAAGAGAATTGAAAAATTTATTAAGAAATATGATATTATGCATGATTCTCTACTTCTTATCATCATCAAACTAGTTGTCTAACAAAGATATCAAATCATGAATTTAAACGTATTTTAGAAAAAGCTATAAATCCTTATAAATTGGATTGGTCTGTTAGAATAGATACTGCATTATCAGCATATAGAACTGCTTATAAGACTCCTATAGGAATGTCCCCATACAGACTGATATTTGAAAAAACATGTCACTTACCAGTAGAATTAGATGATAAAGCATTTTGGGCTATTAAAGGAATTTAATTTTAATCTAAAAGATGCTGGTGAGAAAAGATTATTGCAACTCAATGAACTTGAGGAAATTAGAAATGAAGCATATGATAATGCAAAAATCTATAAATAAAAAATGAAAATATGACATGTTCGGAAGATTATTCAGAAGAAATTTGAACCTGGACAAGAAGTTTTATTATATTATACAAGATTGAGATTGTTTCCAAAAAAATTGAAATCCAGATGGTTAGGACCATTTAAGGTGATTAAAGACAATCATTATGAAACTATTGTTATTAAAGATTAGTTGATCTCACTTTTGGTTGAGGTCTAGATTTTTCTCTTTAGTAGCTTAGGGTCTAGCCATAGGTCTTTCATGTTGACATTCCTAGCAAACTAGAAAAGGAACCCTTACCATTAGAAATTATAAACTCCTCTTTACTCAACTTGAAGCTCTACATATTGGTCTAACCTCTAGCACTTAGTAGGTGGGGTCATTATGAGGGAGCTCAAGGAGAGTTCCCATAGGACTGTTTGACCTTAGAGTTGACACTGGGTGTTGATCTAGAGCTAAGGCACTCACTAGCAATCACCTCACTCACAATCACTCACAAATGCAAACCAAAAATTTTATTGACTTTGATCCCTTGATACTTTTCTGATACTCATGTAGATGGTCCCCTAACCCCACTAGCCCTAGGCTAAATGGGGTTTCCATTGTCCATGACTTATTTATGGTGGTTGGCACCCCAATATTACCAAAATGCCCAACTTAGCCTTTTGCCCCTAAACTCCCCCAAATTATTTAAGTAGACTTGGGCCCCTAAATTTGGCCAAAAATCTCAAATTTACCCAAAATACCCAAATTTATTTCAAAATCATTTCAAACTTTTTGAAAACACCCAAATTACCCAAAATTACCAAAAAAATTGCTAAATTACCAAAATACGCCTCCTTCAATAAAATAGTGCCGAGACTATAGTTTGAATAGTCTTGAAGACCGAGTAGGCAGGGAAGATACTAGCTCTCACTCTAGAGTTTCCTCTCCTCCCTCCACCTAGGGGCTAACATCTCGTATCAAAACCTAAAAATATAAATCAAATTAGAGGCTTTAGACTGCCACTCTAAGGTCCTCTAATTCTACACCCTTTAAAATATATTTATCTACTTATTTACACTCAACCCCATGAACTGCATTCTCATTCATGAAATCAATATGTGATTCCAACCATTTGTTGACTGAGATAATACCATCTCAGATCTTACATGTTCTCACAACAGAAGTTAACATCTTAGTTGGCCAATTTAGAAGTAAATGAAGTGCAAAGTTTCAAATCATCACAAATTATTCCAACATTGAAGTTTAATACTTCACAAACCTCCTCTAAATACTTAATCTCTTATTATTTTAAGGAAAAAAATAAATAAAAGCCCTAATTTTGGCCACATGACCTAATCTCACCCAATTAAACTTATAGCCCACTCAATTTGCCACAATTCATGTTGAAACCTCTTCATAACATTCCCATACATCAAAATTGAATTTTAATTAGCCTTGATGAAGCCTTAATTTCATTTAATTTTGACGTAAGTCCAAAAGCCCCAAAATTTTCCCCAAATTGGTTATACCTCCAAATTTCACCAAATTGATTGTCTTAACCCCAAAATTGGCACCCAATTTATGCTGAAAACCCTTTATGATGTTCTTATTGACCATTCTCAATAATCAATTTGGTCTTATCCCAAGGCTAGCCCAATCTAGACCCAAGTCTAGCCCAACATGCCTAAAATGACCAACTCTCCAAAATCCTCCAAATTGACCCCCCAATCAAACTCAAAATCCTTTCAATCCTTCACCAAAAATGTTCATTACAATCATCTACATCAAATACATCAATCAATTGGGTCAATTGACATGGCTAGCCTAGCCTAAACCTAACCTTTTGTCATTTGAACCCACATTGAACCCATGCACTAAAATTAGCCAAACCACCCCAAAGCCACCAACTTATGACTCCACAACCATTAATTGGACCCTAGTGACCAAGATAAACCCCATAAAACCACCTAAGCTAAGACATGGACAAAAGGTACCCTAAATCAATAGATTTTGATTCCATATTTGCTTAAGCCTTGGATATTTTTGCCAAAACTAAACCTCAACTCATTTAATTGCTTTGACATATTCCCCTAGCTCACCTGATCACCTAGCCACCTCCCCTGGCCTGGCCGGCCGGCCTAGTGCCGGAAAACTCAGAAATCATGAGCCACTGCCATGGAATCAAACCAATGGAGCTAATGTATCCACCTATTGAGCATCATTGCCTAGCTTTAATTTTTGCTGCTCGAAAGCTTAGACATTACATGCTTTCTCATAAGAATACCCTTATTTAAAAGTTAGTCCATTGCAATTTTGATGAGCCGACCAACACTTTACGAACGTTTAACAAGGTGTTTGATGATTTTATTGCATTTTGATATAAATTTTGTGCCCTTCCATCCTATCAAGGGACAAATTTTAGCAGATTTTCTCGCTGCACACCCACTTCCAACTGGGTTCCCTCTTAATGATGAATTATCAGATGAACATATATTACAAACAAAATTCTCTAGTGTACAACACTGGGAGATGTACTTTGATGGAGCTTCGTCAGCTAAAAAAGATAAAGGATCAAGAACAGTTATACAAGGAAAAGTAGGAACTGGGTTGATTTTCATCATGCTAGATAAGGATATGTTGAGATTCTCCTATCACCTGACAGAGCTGTGTACCAACAACAAAGCAGAATATGAAGCATTAATCACCAGGTTGGAGTTGGTAATCTCAATGGACATAACAAATATTCTCATCTATGGTGACTCACAGCTCTGCATCCAACAAGTCACCAGACAATATAAAACTTTGAAATCAAGGCTAGCAGATACCACTAGTATACAATGAAGGTGTTTGAATAGATTCTCAATGTGAATCTCTACCGGATTCCTCGAGGCGATAGTTCCCATGTCGACACTCTAGAAAAACATGATAAGGAGCTAGAATGTCCACCAGAGGATTCCATTAACATTACAGTACAAGGAAGATGGGTTTTGTCTCGAATTGACCTCAACAATCTACACAAGCTCAAAAAAGAGGAAGGAGTGACTACTGCAGTTGCTGATATCAACGAAGATTGGCGTAAGCCGTTAATAGAATATTTGTAGACTAGAAATCTGTCAGAGGATAAGTCCGAGGCATATCACTTCACAAGAAGAGATATGTCATATGCTCTAGTGGGTGATGTTTGTTATGATGGATGGTTTGTCAATACTGTGTCAGTTAAGAAGAAAAATAGATAAATCCGCGTATGTGTCGAATTCAAAGATTTAAATAAACCATGTCCAAAAAATGAATTTCCGTTGTTGATACCAGAAATGATGGTGGACATTGCTTTGACACATGAAATTTTCACCTTCATGGATGGATCATCAGGATACAATCAAATTAAGATGGCTCCAGAAGATGCAGCACTTACAGCTTTCAAACACTGATTGGGTTCATTTGCTAAACAATAATGTCGTTTGAAGCAACATACGAATGAGCTATGACAAAGATCTTCAAAGATCTCATTCAAAACCAAGTAGAATATTATGTGGATGATTTGGTCTTCAAGAGTAAATAGAAAATAGACCATTTGTATGATTTAGGATCATGTTCAAATGATTACAACAATATAATTTTAAGATGAATTCCTTAAAGTGCACCTTCTCGTTACCTCCTAGAAGTTTTTAGGATTTGTTGTTCGTCATCAGGGAATCGAGATTGACCCAGATAAGAATAAAGCTATCTTTAAAATGCCTCCTCCCAAAACTTTGAAAGAACTACGTTTGTTCCAAGAAAAGTTGGCATATCTGAGACACTTTATATCTAATCTCTCAAATAGGTTTCATCCCTTCTCAGCATTAATTGAAAAGGATGCCAAATTCATTTGGGAAGAGAAATGTCAATAGACATTTGAGGACGTTAAGTGATACTTAATGACATCTCTTGTTTTAGCAGTCCCTATCCTGGGAAAACCATTGATACTTTATACAAAGGCCTTAGACAACTCTTTTGGAACCCTGTTAGCTTAGGTCAATGATAAGGGTAAGAAAATTGCGTTCTACTACTTGAGTCCAAATTTAATACCAATGGAGGTAAAGTATCCACCTATTGAGCTGCTTTGCCTAGCTTTAATTTTTGCTGCTCGAAAGCTTAGACATTACATGCTTTCTCATATGTATACCCTTATTTAAAAGTTAGTCCATTGCAATTTTGATGAGCCGACCAACACTTTACGGACGTTTAACAAGGTGTTCGATGATTTTATTGCATTTTGATATAAATTTTGTTCCCTTCCAAGCTATCAAGGGACAAATTTTAGCAGATTTTCTCGCTGCACACCCACTTCCAGCTGGGTTCCCTTTTAATGATGAATTATCAGATGAACATATATTACAAACATAATTCTCTAGTGTACAACACTGGGAGATGTACTTTGATGGAGCTTCGTCAGCTAAAAAAGATAAAGGATCAAGAACAGTTATACCAGGAAAAGTAGGAACTGGATTGATTTTCATCATGCCAAATAAGGATATGTTGAGATTCTCCTATCACCTGACAGAGCTGTGTACCAAAAACAAAGCAAAATATGAAGCATTAATCACCAGGTTGGAGTTGGTAATCTCAATGGACATAACAAATATTCTTATCTATGGCGACTCACAGCTCTTCATCCAACAAGTCACCAGACAATATAAAACTTTAAAATCAAGGCTAGCAGATACCACTAGTATACAATGAAGGTGTTTGAATAGATTCTCAATGTGACTCTCTACCGAATTCCTTGAGGCGATAGTTCCCATGTCGACACTCTAGAAAAACATGATAAAGAGCTAGTATGTCCACCAGAGGATTCCATTGACATTACAGTACAAGGAAGACGGGTTTTGTCTCGAATTGATCTCAACAATCTACACAAGCTCAAAAAAGAGGAAGGAGTGACTATTACAGTTGCTGATATCAACGAAGATTGGCGTAAGCCATTAATAGAATATTTGTAGACTAGAAATCTGTCATAGGATAAGTTCGAGGCATATCACTTCACAAGAATAGATATGTGATATGCTCTAGTGGGTGATGTCCTTTATAGGAGATCATTTCAACAGATGTGGATGAGATGTCTAAACAAAGCTGAAGCACAGAATATTGTCAAGGAAGTACATGTCGGATTGTGTGGTGCTCACCTGTCTGAACCGAAGGTGAAATTAAAGATCAAGACGTTTGGATATTATTTTCCAGCAATCATGTCTGATTAAATGGATACAACCAAAAAGTGTCAACAGTTCCAGTGAATGGGGTGGACTTACACCAACCTCCAAATATGTTATAACAAACAGTTGCCTCGTGGCCATTCGAGTGTTAGGGCATAGACATAATAGGTCTGATAGACCCTCCATCCTCTATGGGACATGGATTCATTCTTGCTACTACAGATTACTCCAATTTTGTAGAGGTAGTGCTATTATGAGAGGTTACGGTACAACACGTCCTTCAATTATTCAAAAGCCAAATCGTCTACCATTCCGGTGTACCGCGCAGAGTAATTTCTAACAATGAGATAGCCTTCAAGAGCACAAAAAACAACAACTTTATCAAGAGACATGGGATAGAATGGAGATACTCTACGATCTACTACCCTAGGGAAAATGGCCAAGCTGAGGCCTTCAATAAAACACTAGTTTAGATTTTGAGGAAGACACTAAAAGAAAATAAAAGAGATTTGCATAACAGGTTGTTAGAAGCTTTGTGGATCTACCGGACAACGTTCAAAACTTCCAATCTATGTACACCCTACGTATTTGTGTATGTGTTTGAGGCCATATTGCTGCTAGAGGTTCAAACACCGTCTCTCAGAGTCACTGTCGCCAAACAAATTACATTGAAGGAAAGTGAAAAACTTAGGCTTGAAGAATTGGAGAGTCTTGAGGGAAAATGTCTGGAAGCACAATAGAATTTAGAAGTTTACCAAGCAAGGATGTTACAAGCTCTTGACAAATTGATCCGCCTAAGGACCTTCAAAGTTGGGGACTTTGATCTTGTTCTCAAAAGACCTATTCTTGACCAAGAAAAATATGTTGAGATTTTCATACCTATTTTACACTAATTTTGATGATATTGCACTTTAAATAAGGGTACTTTTTTATGTTTTGTTGCAGGTATGATGAATTATGGTCATTGGAGCAAAAATAAACAAAAATAGTGCAATTTGGAGCAAAAACGAGTAAGGAATGAAATTTTGCCCTGTCACCTTTCGATGAGTCTTTTGATGCTTAATCTCTTTTACACTTCTTGCATATTTTTGAATATGATTATACTTTAAAGAAAGGTTTTTTTATGCTTATTTTGTAGGGCTATCTGTTACGAACATAATGCAACTGAAATGGGGCGAAATGGAGCTAAAATAGAGTCAAATGGAGAGAAACGGTGGACCTGCGCAGTCTGCTCACCGACAGAGCCCAAAATGGTGCCAACGACAAGATTTACCTGAGAAGACCAAAAAATGACAGAAAACTTTGCCGACGGCGCCCTCGAGCCCGCCGACGGCGCCCGAGACGGTTATGGGCCGAAATTCAACATATTTGGACGCTTTTTAAAAGGATTCTTGTGGCAACTCTTCAAATTTCATCCCTACAATTTAAAAGAATGAATTTAAGTTTGAAAAAGAAGGTTTTGTGTAAAAGGAATGTTAGAAAAAGTGTGGAGAAAGTTTAGGTTTCTTAGAATAGGAGTAGAAATGTAGATTTCTACGCTTTTGGAGAGATTGAAGAGGAGATTTTGAGAGAATTTGTAAGTAGATGTACTGGCATTGCATGAATTGGGGGGAGACTTTGTGGGAGAGATATTCGTCTTTCTTTCAAAGGGAAAAAACTGAGTATTGTATTCTTCATTATCTTTTGATTTCTGTAAACACTTATCTCGTGGATTTTCTTTGGTTAAATGAAGTTTCTGTTGTGTTTTCTTCGTACTTTTTGATGAGCTTCTCTTAATCTCTCTTCTTGTTTTGAAATAATGGCATGAGAAGATTATGCCGTTGTTTTCATTTTACTTTTCTTTTGTAATGAGTAGAATTCACGTTTAGGATTTTTTGATACATGTTAGAAGCGGATTTAATTATCAATGTGATGAATTTTAATTGCACTTTATTTACATTACAATAAAGGCCTGTTGTGGTGTTAAAATTTGTTGTAATTGCATTAAGACCCAAGAGGGCTGTGTAATTCTCGACAATTAGAATCACATTCAGTTCCATGAGATGGTTAAGTTCATGGGAGTTGAATGCAAATAAATAGGGAAATATACTTTAATGGGCGTAGGATTAGAGATTTTAGGGTGACATACTAAAATCCCCAATTCGGTTCTATTGTTTGAGTATGGAAATGGAGATGTTAGCCCTCAGGTGAGGGGAACGTGGGAGCTCCGAAGTCAGAGCCGGTATCGACCCAGCCTATCCGCGAATTCAGTAAATAAGCATAAGATTAGTCAATGTTCTTTATGCCTGGACCAAAGGGTAAAGAA
>JXCR01120131.1:10313-27937 GCA_002079205.1 Phalaenopsis hybrid cultivar | reverse complement strand
TAATAATAATAATAATAATAATAATAATAATAATAATATTATTATTATTATTATTATTATTAAGAATTATATAAATAAATATAATGATACATTTGTTTCTACTGACAATGACAATCATCTTAAAAGTTTATTAGTTTGCTCCTACTCTAGAACTAGAGGTAGAAGCAAGACCAAATTAGATCGCACTTGAGCCACCTGATACTATGTATTTCAGCACTGTTAGGTTTTTTATTTTAGTATCTAATATATTTTTTTGTTTTTTTTAAGTTTTGGAACCATTTGTGATTTTTTGTGTGGGCAGGGTGTCATGCTTGGGCCCTCCCACATATTGCATATGTATCTTTCTTTCTATTTAATATATTAGTCTTTTTGGGCTAATATACATATACATATATGTGTACATATATGTATATATATATATACATACATATGTACACATATATGTATATATACATACATATGTACACATATATGTATGTATATATACATACATATGTACACATATATGTATATATATATAGATACATATATATGTATATATGTATATATATATATATACATATATATGTATATATACATACATATGTACACATATATGTATATATATAATAGAAACTTAATAGAATTAGATAAAGAAAATTTAACACTTAATTAAATGGTTTATTAAAACAATAAATTAATTAAATATCATTTTATGTTAAGTTTTAAACTTAATAGAGGCGACGTCAAGATATTTTCAAACAAAAATTAATCGTTATCAATGTGACATTTTTACGTCTAAATTATGATAATATTTATTGATTTCTTCTAAATTACTCACATTAGAATGTCATTAGTCAAGATATCTTATTTGCAACTAGATTATGATCACTCTGGCTTATTATTCAATTTGATATTCTAGAAATGAACGTAAATGACTTACATAGTTATACTTATTTACTACACTTACATGTTATAAACGAAAGATGTTGATGATATTTAGAATATAAACGAATAAATTTATAATATGCTTGCATGTGCATGTTTAGCTATCAAGAAACACTTTTTGAAGGTACTTATAGGGGAACACTAATGTACATGTACACATAAATGAAAAATAATATTATTATTGAAGTACCTTACGTTGTACAAATTTAGATGGTGTCTCTTGTGATAGTTATATTGATATGAAATGATATTTATAAAATATTAATATAGACCTTTTTGAATAGCATGTTAAACGTTTCTATTGATTTATAAAAAGTTTAACCGGCAATAATATATTCTTTTTTCCTTGTATTGTTGTACTTCAAGAGTATGAGTATTCATTGGCCCGTTTAGTTCATTGTTGTATTAACTGACTTTTCTAGTTTAATTAAATTATTAAAAGATAAGTGACAGACGAGAAAATATTTATAGATGACAAAGACAACCAGTAATTAGACAATTTTAATCGTTACCACTTTAATTTATTTTATAGTGATTTTTTCATCTGTTAAATTATATATTAAGATAAAAAAATTGATTCACATCATCCGATCGTTTGTACCTGTATTCATTAATTTCAAGCCCCAGACCGACGTAATAAACTGAATATACTATTATGTTGTTGCATTCTCGTTTGGATCATCTCAAATTTTTAGTATTTAAAACAATTATATTTGTCGATATTTACTAATAAAAATTTTGTTAACTTCAAATGTGAGATTTGTCAATTAGCTAAGCATCATCGAGTTCCTTATTCATCTCATCCTTACACGCCTTCCGCTCCCTTTTCTCTCATTCATAGTGATTTATGGGGACCATATCACACTCCTAGCGACACTAGTAAATAATGGTTCTTTACCTTAATTGATGACTATACTCGGATGACGTGGGTCTATATTTTAAAAGGAAAATCTAAAGTTGTTGTTACCTTCAAAAGCTTTCACTCATTCATTTTAATAAAATTCAAAACTTCAATTCAAGTTTTTCAAACCGACAATAGCCATAAAATTTTTAATTTTATTTTAGGTGAGTTTTTGTAAGTGCATCTTTTATCATAGCTTAAGTACAACACGCCTGAACAAAATGAAGTACCCAAGAAAAAAAAAAAACTAACACCTTCTCGAAGTAACTCATACCATTATGTTTCAATCCAATGTCCCAAAAAAGTTTTGAAATGATGTCATGCTTATTGTCACCTATCTCATTAATAGAATTCCTACAAAAAATCATAACTTTAGAGCTCCATTAGTCATTTTGCTGCCATCTTTCCTAATCAATTGGTTCTTCACCACTCTTGAATCTAAAATTTTTGGGTGTCTTTGTTTGAAACACCACCTCTAATCATAGTAAGCTTAATCACATGTCTATAAAAAGTGTCCTTGTATATTTTGCCACTCAAAAAGACAATCAGTTTCTTGATCCTACCACAAATAAACTCTATGTAAGTGCAGATGTTTCCTTCTTTGAAAGTGTTCCCTACTTCCCAAACACTGCCTCAAGTGAGGGAGAGCTTGATTTCTTGGACATTATTCCTTATCCGGCTTTGATATACCCACCTACCAAACAACCAGAACCTCCTCCAATCTCTGTCTATACTCGGCGCACTCATGGTCCCACTCTGGAGCTCTCTACCTCTTTATAGAACCTGAAATTTGCTCCGAGCGACATCCCCAGAATTAACACCGCTCCGAATGAGGTGAGTTCTTCTATTGAGGTATGTAATTAAACAAGCTTTCTTTATTCCATAAGAAAATATACCTCTTTCCAATGTATCACCAACTTATAAAACGTTTGATGTTGCTCTGACGGATCACCACCTCCCATCCAACTGTTGAAGAAACATTAGTTGATCCTTCCTGGGAAGCTACAATAATGGATCAAATGAATGCTCTTCAGCGAAATCATACACGGGATGTTGTGAAAAAGACAGTAGGGTTTAAAATTAATGGATCCTTTGAACGCAATAAGGCACTGTTAGTTGTCAAAGGCTACTCACAAACATACGAAATTGATTATGAGGAGATTTTTGCTCCGGTTGCTAAATTGAACATCATTCGTGTCCTACTTTCCCTTGTTGTAAATTTGGGTTGGCATTTGCTCTAACTTAATGTAAACAATGATTTCCTAAATGGGGATCTCATAGAAGAGTACATGCGACTCCCTCCGCACTTCGGCTCTACTGTTCCCAGGGGACAAGTGTTCCAATTGTGGAAGTCCCTCTACGAAGTGAAGCAATCCCCAAGGGTCTGACTCGAAAAATGCACAAAGGTGGTAATGGGTCATGGTTTTTCACAAGCCAAATCAAATCATGCTCTCTTCTTTTGACATTCCCCCAATGACAAAATTACTATCCTTATCGTCTATGTTGATATTGTGCTCAAATGTAATGATCTACCAGCATTGGAATCTCTGAAAAGTATTCTTGCTACTTCATTTGAAATGAAGGACTTGAGGTTACTCTGGTACGTTTTAGGCATTGAAGTTGTTTGGTCATCTCATGACATTGCTTGTCTCAGCGCAAATATGTGTTTGATTTATTGACAGAGAATAATCTTCTCCTTTGCAAACCAGTGACAGTCCTAATGGATCCCAATGAGAAATTAGCTAATATTCCTACACAGTTCCTATGAACAAGACTCGCTACTAACGACTTGTGAGGAAACCCATTTACATAGCCCGTACTCACCCTGAATTTTACCATGTAGTAGGTATTGTGAGCCAATTTATGCATGATCCCTATGAGCACTACTTCGAGCTGTCCACAGAATCCTTCACTACTTAAAAGGACTTAAGTTTGATTTTTTTTCTCGTGCCACATCTCTCGTTCTAATGTTATTTATACATATGTGGATTGGGTCGAGTATGTTCATGATCGACGATCCACCTAGGATATTGCTCATTCCTGTGAAAAATCTTGTCATGTAGAAAAACAAAAAAACAAATGATTGTGGCTTGGAGCAGTGCTGAAGCCGAGTTTCGCTTCATGACTTTGGGTATCTGTGAAACACTCGTTACGTATCATGCTCCATGAATTGCGTATGTCAATCTCTGCTCATATACAACTGTTTTGTGATAATAAGATAGACATTAATATTGCCCATAATATGGTCCAACATGTACAGACCAAGCATGTGGAGATTGACAGACACTTCATTAAGAAGAAGCTCAATTCAGGGGAGATTTGTATTCCATTTGTTCCATCAAATGATCAATTAACAGATATTCTTATCAAGAATCTTCCTCGACCATTGTTTGACGACTTTAAATCCAAGTTGAATATAATGAACATCCATGCTTCAACTCGAGGGAAATTATTAGAATTATTAGTATAATTATTAGGCTAATTGCTATTACAATTATTACTTGATTTTATTTGCTTAATTATTTTTGTTTTAATATTTATGTATTTCCTAGTTTGTCTATTTTTGAATTTATGTCTTTCCTTTATTTGGACATTGTAATATGTATTTATACTTTTTCTTATCAATAAAAGTACACAGCTCTATTCTCTAGAAATCTGACAATAATCTTAAGGAACGACCTCACAAATCCAAAAATTTGGGCAAGAAGCCACTTTTCATAAGTTTATTTATCATTGCATTTACAAATATCCACCAAATTCCTATGTATTTACGTATCTAACCCCTAAACTACACTTTTTACATTTATACCACCCATATCTTCCATATCACATAAAAAACATATCAGTATTTAAGTCTAAAAAAATTGAAATACACATTTACATGCATAGCTAAAGATGCTATACATAGTGAAAATAAATGTTTAGGTGTTAGACATATACATACATAAGAACTAAGTAGTATGCATGTAAATCTTCTTAAAACAATTGTTGCATTTAATGATAGGAATTGTCCACTCCACTGAACAGAAGCATAAATCAGAAGGAAAGAGAGAAAAGGGGGGAAGAGAAACATAAAGATGAGAGAGATGAAGAAACACAAAGCAAGCATGAGAGTGTTGACCTCATTTTGAGGTCATTAATCTTTTCCTTAGGAACCTAGGATCTAGTTCTAGGGGTTCCTATTGACTATCTTATAAAACTAGTATTGGAATCCATCTCTTTATAAATTTCAGCCACTTCCTATTTCTTTTGTGATGTCTCGCATTGATGATCTCAAAACCATTGTCATATGGTTGAGTAGTTAAGGACTATTGACTCAAGAAGAAGTTCCCAATAAGATCTCAAGCCCTAGAAAAACCATTTCAGAATTTTATCATCACACACACAAAATGCACAAAATTGACGAAGTTGCACAAGATCGGACTAAAATTGAGCTTAAATGATGGGTGAAAATACGAATTTCTTCGGACAACCTCCGATGACGAAATGAACTGCACCAACCCGTCTGGGACATCAATTGTACCTAGGAAAGATACCCATATTGCCATAATTTTGCACAAAAGCAAATCACACACAAATAGATGAATTTGTCAAAACGACCTCCGATGACGAAACGTACCACACCAATGCGTCCAGAACGTCAGAATTACCTAAAAATGACATCCATTTTGCTATGTTATGACGCACGAATAAAAATGCACAAATCAAATTTTTATTTTTGGAATATTAAATACTTTTGTATTTATATTATTACTTATAATATTAATTTTAATCATAAATCCTATTTACCCACTTTCCCACACACTTAACCTTCATTTGAGCTCCGCGGCTCAATCAGGTGTTTGGCTCGCTCTCTCTGTGTGCCCTAGCTCCCTTGGACGATCCAGGAGGCCACCTCCCTTCTCTCGACTCTTATCCTTCCTCGCGTGGTCGCTCGACCTGTCGGCTCTCCAATCGCAGGAGCTGGGTTGGCCGACCCTTCTGCTTCTCGAGGGTTTACCTTCTCATTATTTATGTGGCGATTCCTTCCCCATCGTTTGATTCGACCATAAAGTTGTGGTAAATATGGTTGTCCCCCTTTCATTTCTGCCTATAAAAAAGCTTCTTAGGGTACATTTTTGGGTTGTTGAAAATTTTCTGAGAGAGGAAGGCTGAGGTTTTCGTTAGTTGCTGTTCGAGGCTTTTAGGAGAAGAAGGCTCTGTCGAAGTTCTTTCTCGGCTAGGTCCTTGTGTGCTTGGTGTTTGGAAACTTGGTGGCCTTTTTCAGTTGTTTTCTTTTAGGAAATTTCGAGTAAGGTACTTCTTTCTTCTCTTCTCTGTTCTGTTTCCCTACTCGACACATATTGGAGATGTTAAAATAGAAGCGCATACATGAGGCTTTGTTTTGTCTTAACTGGTATTTCGTAATGACATTGATATCAAGTATTGGGCCTTTAATACTTTTATTGGATCTGATTTAGAAGTTCTATGCTGATTAGTTGAAATAGCAGTTTAGGGAAAGCATGTTTTGATCTATTGTCACATGCAAATCTTCTTCTTACGCTTCTATCATTTTTATACATGTATGTTGGAAGTTGTAGCCTTCTTTTTTCTCCTTGTTGAATAATTTTAGGGGAAAGGATTGCTTGCGCTTCTTTTCTGCTCGAAATATTTGGGAAGCCACAGTTATGAACTATGAAATGATATTTGCTCATCTAGAATTCATGCTGAAAATGAAATATTGATGTTTTTTTATTATTGTTATTCCTGTCCAAATAAATGCTGGAAATTCTGCCATGTTTTGACGCATTCGATGAGCTCGGTTTTGGCTTCTTTTGGGATTAAACGTAAGATGGAAATTTTGCTATGTTTTCACCCATTTGGTGGCTCGATTTTGGTTGAATTTTAGCTGGAAGTGATGCTTTTCTTTCTTCCCCATGTATTGGACTCATTTTGGCTCAAAAGTTTATCTGTTGTTGGCTCTCTTTTGCTGGGTCTAGTTGAGCTGAAATCATTTTTTTTATCTTTTTATTTTGTTCCATTTGTTAGACTCGTTTTTTTTGCTGGAACTCTATTTATTTTGCCCCTCTGTTGAGCTCGGGTTTATCTGTTATGGTTATTTGTTTTGCCCCTTTGATTGGGCTCAGGTGTACCTGTTATGACTATTTTTGTTGCCCCTTCAGCTGGGCCCGGTTTGTCTGTCATGGTTTTTTCTGTTGCCCTTTCCTGCTGGGCTCGGTTTACCTTTTACAGCTCTCTGTTTTATCCTTCTTGCTGGGCTCGGTTTGCCTGAGCTGTTATGTTGTTTGCCTTTATTGTTGGGCTTCGTTTGCCTAACATGTCATTTTGTTTGCCCCTCTTGTTGGGCTCGGTTTGGTTGGAGATTCTCTGGATAACTTTCCTCCTAGGATTGTTGTTGATAACCAAGTTTGTCATCCCAAAAAAATTATGATTTCAATATGTGCTTCTATGTGGGAATGCTTGATATAAGCATGCAAACTCACCATCATGTCTTATTTGTTGAAAATGGTTTCAGTTCGGATGATTTACAAAAGCTTGTCCATTCACTCTCTTATGTATATCAAAAGACCATAATGACAATATATGTGGTGGCTTTCCCTTGCTGCCCCTACTCGTGAGCTTATATTGAGGTTTGGTTGTGCTTTTTCTAGTCTATACTCGTGGGCTTGTTATGTGGTTTTGGTTGTGCCTTTTCTTGGCCTTACCCATGAGCCCGTCTTCTTTCCTATCCCTACCCATGAGCCTGTTGAAATTTTATTCGGGCTCATTTTGCCCTCATGATTTGCCTTGGGCATGAGCACTTATATATTCTTTAAATTGGTGTTGCACTTATCTAATGTGAGAAGATTTTAATGAGTGTTGGAATTGAATGGTTTTGATATTGGCATGATTTTTGGAAGATTAGAAGGTTGCCCTTTATGGATTATTTTCCTTTATTTTGTGAAATATGAAAGGCTTTTACAACTTTATTTTGAGGAAGCATAAGGCTGCTATGAATCAGATTCATGAAGGATTTGAAAGCTCATAAAATTATCATTCACGAAAGAGTTTTTTTTTTATTTGGACAACATAAATGTCACATTTGAGTTCAGGCTTGGGCGTGTGATTATGCAAGTGATGGTGGAGTCGTGTATATACAATTATCACATTGATTTGGGCCCGTTTCGACCCGTTCGAAACAAGATTTGGAAGGTATACCCTTCTTAGGTTGATCCATTTATAAAATTTGAGAAAATAATATCCTTTTGGATTGATTCAAAGACCTTGGGCCCTCCTTTTCAGATCTTTCCGTTATAAGTTTTGAGGGTTGATTCATCCTTCGTCTTTTCGATATTTTGGGTGGATCAGTTCATCCTCTCTCTCATCCTCATTTTTTTTCCTTGCTTTTTGGTTTGATTTTCGGTCCTTATGTCTGACACATAAGTACTCATATATAGTATTTTGCTATATATGAAATCATCAAGTAAGGTCGCAAGTAGGTCGGTTTTGTTTTTGGGGCTTAGGGCGATGATGACAAAGGCACGCCGGTGGTGAAGCAGAATGATATTTTATTCTATGACATCAGGACCCAATCCTAGAACCTGATAAACTGTACGATGATAGTATCATTCGTCGATACAAGCCTAGCGGAGAACTCGTACATTCTTAGGTTGTTGGCGGTTCTACGCTCGACGACGTAATCGACTCGTGGACAATAGTAATTTTTCAAAACTGATAAGAATAGAACATGATAAGAGCAGATACAATATTTATAAAAAATATTTTACTACAAAAATTGATATAGCTTCATTTTGTATGTCTGAAATCCTTGTGCATACTAAAATATAAATTTTAAATATATCATAACTTGGTTGTCCACTTATCGATTATCAGTACCGGACTAAGAAGTACCCTCATAAGTTTGGTTTAGTAGGACACCCTTCTAGTTGAGTGACGGACTCTATACATCCGGGTGACCGATAGTAGCCTTCGACGTCCCTCGAGTACAAATATATAATATCTGAGCCTAGCCCTGAGTGCTTGACGTTTTATTAGGATTTGTCGTGGGATTTTATCGAAACTTTTGGTAAAGCCTCGTGGTCTTTAACACGGGATCTTCCCGTGTTTTTGGTGACTTTCTTTGAGTTACTATTTGTCGTTTTTACTTTGAGATTTTCGTCGTGAGTCATCTGTTGATTTTCTCGAATTTTCTTTCGTCGTGGATCATTTGTCGCTCTTTATTGAGTTTTTCAGGTGGTATTTCTTTTGTTAATACAATGCATGTTAGCTCATTTCTTAAATTATGTCATTATACTTGTATCTGCTAATGTTTCTTTTACACGCTATACCTTAGAATAAGAGGCCAGTAGTTGGTTTCATAAGAGGTATCCAACAGCAGATCGTTGACTAAACAATTACATATACCTTTAAAATTAACATTGAATTTGAAGGTGCTACGACGGGGAGCTTGGAGCGAACACCGTGTGCAGCACAACGAGGACACACAAAGAAGCAACTTCGAGGTGGATCTACAATGTCAAAACAAGTTCACGTCAACTAAGCAATTTCCTTAGTATAAATAACAAGTCATAGGACTTCGAGGTAGTCTGCTTAGCACAACATAAATCCTCGCATATTATCTTTAGGTTTTTTCATAACTCTGTTGTACAATTATAAGTCCTAACACTTTTAGGATTCCAAGGTTACCGTTTGGTACGGTGTAAATTATTCTTTTTTTTACGTTATTTGCATGATCAGATATCGTGCGAATGTAAGTCCTAAATTTTAAAAAAAATTGCAGGATTAAACATTGAATAAAATCACTTCAAAGAAATAAAGTCAAATAATAGGATAGTTGGGAGGTCACTGGGGTTCTCCCTGGATCTGTGATAACACCTACTCTTCACTCATTTGAATTCCTTAAAATAATTGTTCTTATTTGAGTTACTCCACTTTGATTTTCCCGTGTCAAATCTTGGAAACCTAAACTTTGAAATCTAGAAGATAAAACCACTAATCTTAATCGAGAGTCTTCTTAAGTGATCCCGACCATTTAAGATATAATTAACTATAGGAGTTTGTCTCTAATGAAACTTGGAACCCAGGTAAAATAAACCTCATCTGATCCTTAAATTAGGTAGGGGAACTTGTCGGCTATTTATAAAAGATTTTGCAGATCAAACAGATGTCACAAACTCCTTAGTTTAGGTGATTGAGCCTAATGTCAAGTGGTATGCTTATCCTTCGGGGTAATGTATTACTTGTGGTATCGTGTCCATCCATCCGAACTATTCAATATGTGAGATTTGTTTGGTCTCATCTATTTTTTTAAATTAAAATGTTACTTCTAAAAATCATATTTATATTAAAACTATTTTCATATTTTATAAAAATCATCTTTTTCAAGAATAACGGCGGATAGAGAGATAAAGCCCCTCTTTCTCTACAGCTCTATACTATATTAGAAAATATAAGAGGTTACATTTTGCTTAATCAATTGTGGCATTTTGCTTAATCAATTGTGGCCAAGGCATGAAAACAAGGGAGAAAAAAAATAGAATAAAAAATATCCTCAATAATAAAAAAAAATATTTTAATAATAATTTATATAGATCTCTACTATAAATTCAAATCACGTGCGTTAATATTGATGTGGCTAGATAAAGACTCTTGACACTCTTAGCACTTGCTCTATCTCAATTACATCATCTGAAATTGTCTTGTTTAGCGCTTTTGATCTTGATAAATAAAAAACTGACAAGAAAAAAAACTCAACTTATAGAAATTAAATTGAATTGTGAGTTGAATTTATGTGTTTCAAATTCCCCATTAAGTTTCTCATATCATTTCAATTATTTATTACCATTTAGGTGCAAATTTNATAATTTATATAGATCTCTACTATAAATTCAAATCACGTGCGTTAATATTGATGTGGCTAGATAAAGACTCTAACCACTCTTAGCACTTGTTCTATCTCAATTACATCATCTGGAATTGTCTTGTTTAGCGCTTTTGATTTTGATAAATCAAAAAACTGACAAGAAAAAAAACTCAACTTGTAGAAATTAAATTCAATTGTGAGTTGAATTTATGTGTTTCTAATTCCCCATTAAGTTTCTCATATCATTTCAATTATTTATTACCATTTAGGTGCAAATTCTGTAATTCCATATTTGCATTTAAATAAATTAAGTTCTTAAAATAATTAGTGATTTGCGATCCATAAATCTTCAATTTTCTTTAGATAAAATCATACTTATGATGTGTTAATTGCATTAGAAAATCATAATCTAGTGTAATCATGCATCACTCAATACAGATTCAGATACACACTTAGAAATAATTGAGTAAAAATGACAAGAATACCTTGGTGTATTAATCAGCTCAGCTAAACTTCAAATTGCAGTTTGGAACCTTAGCTTGACAGTTTCATAACTTGGTACGCAGTCAACTGCAGGAATAAATAGAAATATCTTAGAAAAAATTGCACACCTACCATACAATTATTACGTATTTACGTATCTAACACACAAATTTTGATATCTACACCTATAACACCTCGCTGTTATTAACCCATGCATTAAAAGGTGTATTTCCCTTCTAAAAAAGTATGTAAATGCCCAAAACATGTAAATGTTCAGGTGTTAGATATGTAAATACCCAAAAAAATTATAGAAAGACAACCAGAACAAGGCAAAGCAAAGAAAAGACTTACCATCTCCCAGGCAAGCCATGGTAAGGGGTGAAGAAACCATCTTCTGAGCTAAATTGGATAAGTCATCTAAAGTAAGTTCATCCAAACATCTTAGAAAATGCTCCACTGGTTTCCTAAGAAACAGAACTAGAAATTCAAGCAACCAAAACAGTAGATGATATTGATGAGCAGGAAACTTCAAGCTACCTGGATCCATAAGTCAATATTTGCCTTCCAATATCCTCAGCAACAATAGACTGAATAGCGAAAAAAAAAAGGGAAATTTACATAGGCAGCACACACTTCTCATGTATTTACATATCTCACACCGAAACTATAATGTTTACGTATATCGCACTTTGGCGATTTAAACCTGTGCATGAAAATGTGTATTTCACCTTTAAAAAGCGATAATAGCACTATTTTTGATGGGTTGAAGATTTTAAGTGTTGTGTGTAAATATGAGAAGTTTAGGTGTGAGATATGTAAATATATTAAAATTGTATGCAATGTATGTAAATGGCCCCTCAAAAAAAAAAAATTTAATAAAAAAAGATCACTATAAGGGGCTTTAGAAAATTTNTGTATTTACATATCTCACACCGAAACTATAATGTTTACGTATATCGCACTTTGGCGATTTAAACCTGTGCATCAAAATGTGTATTTCACCTTTAAAAAGTGATAATAGCGCTACTTTTGATGGGTTGAAGATTTTAAGTGTTGTGTGTAAATATGAGAAGTTTAGGTGTGAGATATGTAAATACATTAAAATTGTATGCAATGTATGTAAATGGCCCCTCAAAAAAAAAATTAATAAAAAAAGATCACTATAAGGGCCTTTAGAAAATTCAGTTGATAGATAAGAAGGTTATGTAAATCTGTAAATACTCTAGACTCCAGATTCATCAAAATGGCTGATCTGGTAGCATTTTTCGCCCGGTCCAGCTCGACCTGAGTAACTGTGACCAGTGACGATTTAATGACTTATTTTTCTCAAAACCATCAGTTTCCTAAAAAAAAACAATGTTTNTGCAGTTTGGAACCTTAGCTTGACAGTTTCATAACTTGGTACGCAGTCAACTGCAGGAATAAATACAAATATTTTAGGAAAATTTACACACCTACCATACAATTATTACATCTTTACGTATCTAACACACAAAGTTTGATATTTACACCTATAACACCTCGCTGTTACTAACCTATGCATTAAAAGGTGTATTTCACTTCTAAAAAAGTATGTAAATGCCCAAAACATGTAAATGTTCAGGTGTTAGATATGTAAATACCCAAAAATTTATAGAAAGACAACCAGAACAAGGCAAAGCAAAGAAAAGACTTACCATCTCCCAGGCAAGCCATGGTAAGGGGTGAAGAAACCATCTTCTGAGCTAAATTGGATAAGTCATCTAAAGTAAGTTCATCCAAACATCTTAGAAAATGCTCCACTGGTTTCCTAAGAAACAGAACTAGAAATTCAAGCAACCAAAACAGTAGATGATATTGATGAGCAGGAAACTTCAAGCTACCTGGATCCATAAGTCAATATTTGCCTTCCAATATCTTCAGCAACAATAGACTGAATAGCGAAAAAAAAAAAAGGGAAATTTACATAGGCAGCACACACTTCTCATGTATTTACATATCTCACACCGAAACTATAATGTTTACGTATATCGCACTTTGGCGATTTAAACCTGTGCATGAAAATGTGTATTTCACCTTTAAAAAGCGATAATAGCACTATTTTTGATGGGTTGAAGATTTTAAGTGTTGTGTGTAAATATGAGAAGTTTAGGTGTGAGATATGTAAATATATTAAAATTGTATGCAATGTATGTAAATGGCCCCTCAAAAAAAAAAAATTTAATAAAAAAAGATCACTATAAGGGGCTTTAGAAAATTTAGTTGATAGATAAGAAGGTTATGTAAATCTGTAAATACTCTAGACTCCAGATTCATCAAAATGGCTGATCTGGTAGCATTTTTCGCCCGGTCCAGCTCTACCTGAGTAACTGTGACCAGTGACGATTTAATAACGTATTTTTCTCAAAACCATCAGTTTCCTAAAAAAAACAATGTTCATATAAAAAATAAAAAATTGAAGATGTACCTTGGCCAGGGGTTGCAATTGATTGCAACTCAGCCACAGCCACATCAACAGCTTTTGCCACAAAATCTGATCCCTGTATCAACAGAAACTCAGTCTCACAAAAGTTCTACATGAAAAAGAAAAAAAAAAAGTTTTATATACATACCCCTCAATTCTAACGTATTTACATATCAACATCTAAAATTCAATTTGTACATATGCAAGGAAATATTTATTTCGCTTTTAAAAGTTGAAAACAGTGGTAATTTTGAAAGATTTGGGTGGTAGAAATGTAAAAAATAATATTTAGGTGTTAGATATGTAAATATATTAAAATTGGGTATGTATGTAAATATCCCAAGAAAATAAAATGTATATCTGCCATTCAAGAAGCTCAGATTTGCATTTTCATGACTAGGGTTGTAGAAGAGCCGAACACGAGCAAGCTCAGACCAGCTAGTTAAAAAATATCACTGTTCGTGTTCGGCTCGTTTATATTTTGAACACAAAAAATGTGTTCATGTTCGGCTCGTTTGCTTAGTGAGCCGAACACGAGCTATTCGCAAACAAAGAGTCGCTTTGACAATCCTAGTCAAGCAGTTGTAGGATGTTAAGGGTTGGAACACGAGCATTTTAAGAAGTTACAACAGATGTAGAGCTAAGAAACATTATTAGCATAGGAAAGCCTCAAATCATGTTCTTTTATTGCCTTTCTTTACATTGTTAATCATCTTTTGTAAACATAGTATTTGGTTGGCTTCAATTTGAATCATAAAAAGATTTCATTTCGCATATATCGTATTCATTCTACAATAATAATAAAAAAAAATCGTTTAAAATCTCTTCTTCAACTAGATCAATAGTTGTAAATCTGGAATAGATTTCCTTGTAACACAACTCAGCCATACAAGAGAATGAGCCTACTGACTTGGGGACTAAAGACCGCAAAGTTCAAGCGTCTGCTGCTTGTAGGAGAGTTAGAACTACCAGCTGAAGAACGATCTGAAAGGATTGTCGCATTGTTAAAAAATGGGAATGTGATGAAAAATATTGAAATATTCATTTTCTTATTCTTTTCATAGATTATTTCAAAGAGACAAGAAAATTAGGGAATTAAATGTATACCCAAAAAATCGTCATGGATAGAAGGGTATATTAACAGGCCTTGTGAATCTAGAAAACCAATTTCTCCAAAGCACAATTGTCGTGTAGGAGCTATACGGTTGACTTGACGAACTCACCCGACGAAGTGCTAGTTGTCAAGATGACATGTCATACTCACTTGTGAATTGTCAGTTGTCAAGTACCAACTGCCGAGTTGACCAGTCGAACTCACCCGACGAAATGTCAGTTGTTGTGTACCAGTTGTTGGTTTAACTTATCAAATTTACAAGTCAAGCACCCCTCGATGGGTATTGTTGCGAAATAACGAAATGTCAGTTGTTGTGTACCAATTGCTTCTAGGAACACATTTGTTCAGTGAGTTTTCTATATATTTTTTTCTGTTTCTAGAAACAAATTAACATATTTTTGAAATACTAAAAAAAATTTTTAGGTATTTTGAATATTTATAAAAACAATCAAATCTAAATCAAATAAACCGGACAAGTTTTGTTTCAAATCAAAATATTAGCAAAACAAAATAAAATAAAAATGATAAACAATAATGATCCCAAACGGCACCTACGATTTTAACCTTCGTTCCGTTTAAGAATTACATCAGAAATTACCATTCGCAAGTTTAACTCATGATATCCTTTATAGGCAACTTCAAGTGCTTAAATGAAACAAAGCACAAGATCGCCTACATCAGCAGTTAGCAATCATCTCAAAACAAAATTTAACTCTCCATAAATTTCTTCTTTACATCACTCATAGATCCCTCTTTGTTGACAAAGTTGATTCAAAATTATCATTCTATTCAAGAATCGAAGCTTTGTATGTATGTGCTTAATATTAAGGAAGTTTTAAAAGCATACCACTAAATTCCTATAAATTTACATATCTAACACCAAAGCTTCAATTTTTACAAGCTGTGGATGTATGTGCTTAATATTACGGTTGTACGAATATTCAACTTGGAATGGGAGGGACATAATAATTAAGCTTTCATTTACTACGAGGCTATGAATGGGCATAAAAGCACATTGACAAACTTGTATAGATGATTCTAAGTATGTCATACCTACCCAAATTTTGCAGAAGTAACTTTTTCATGTTATTGAAAGATAACCTTCTCTACGACTTCCATTTCAGAGACAGCATAGCTGGTAAGTTCAAATATAGACACTAAAAAATGTCGAGCAGCCTATCAAAGATGAAACCGTTATTTATCCAAGATAGACATTTTCTTTCATAACAGAAACCACCATCAGAAAAAAATAACTTTTTTTCCTCAAAAATAATTAAATATACATGTTTCAACATGGTACTTTTCAGTAACAGAAATCATTTTTTTTTCAGCTAAATGTAGCTATTTTTCAGTGGAAGACAAACTCTGAATAAACTGTACAATAGAATCACATCTAAGAGAGCATAAGGATTATCATCACCAAGAAATGGTTCATTTTTCACTAATAAATAGATGGGAATTTGACATACATACAACAAAATTCTTATTAAATATCTAACACCTAAAGTTTGATATTTACATTTATAACATTTTGGTGTTATAAACCTTTGAATGAAAAGGTGTATTTGATTTTTAAAAAGTTAGTAATAGTGGTATTTTAAATATGAGTTGAAGTTTTGAGTGATATTGCATGTAAATATCAAAATTTAGGTGTTAGAGAAGATATAAGAATTCTATGGTATGTATGTAAATGTCCATAAATAAATTATACATGGGATATTTCTTACCGTGGTTGAAAAAATTCCAAAAAGACCGGTGTCATTGAACATGCTACTAAAGGCAGAAAAAGAATGCACTTGTTGATACTTGTTGAGAACTCGAAGGTCTGCAGTCAATTGAGTATACTTTTGCTTCAATTAAAGGAAAAAAAACAATTCTCAACAGAAGATATAACTTCAAAATACAAAAAAGGTTGACAAAAAGTTGCTTAAATTAAAATTTTAAAAAGAACCATATTTTATAGAACCAATATTTTACTTCTGAATAACAGTATCATATCCATTTTAGCTGGGACCCAGACAGGAAAGCTAGTTTCAAAGCTACTAGTGCTTCATCAGCTTTTGTACCCAATTTGATTTCCAACATTACTAATTTTTTAAAAGAATCAAGTATTTTACATGTAACAAATTACACGTCCATATGCATAAAAAATACATTTCATTCAGAAGACTTATTATCAAAGCTAAAATCAGTAAAGCTAACCATATTCTCAATGTCGCCAGTTAGAGCTGTTTAAAATCAAGTCTCTTCATAGAATTTTGGAGATATTGTATACCATTGTGTTGAGAAATTAAAAGGTTGATTTGGGTGGTGATTTTTTAATGATTTATCATTAAGTTCTAAGCAAAGATTAGATGCTTTAACTCCAATAAAGTTCAACATTATTACTATCATAAACAATGCTAGCCTTATCCCAAGTACTTGACGTTTCACCTTATTAGTCTCAACATTCTTCATTCAAACATGTAGAGTACTGCTTCAGGCTTTAAATCTATTTTGCATAAATATTTTTGCACAATTTCTGTCCGAGTAGTTTGTAATTTATCCCCTTTCTATCATAATTTTTCCATATTAGTTTTATCATTCATCCTATCAGAGCATCTCCCACCATTTGTTCTACATGCCCAGACCAGCCAAATCTATGCTTCACTTGATTAGCCTCCATGGATGCTTCACCTCCTATAGACCCTCCCATATAATTATTGCTCAATCCAACCTTCCTAATTTTGTCATCTTTCATTTCTGCTAAATGCTGCTTGGTTATAACTTAAGGAAATTTACATATATACCACACAATTCTTATGCATTTACACATCTAACACCTAAAGTTTGATATTTACATTTATAACATCATGGTATTAAAAATCTATGCATGAAATGATGTAATCCACTT
>JXCR01120130.1:0-20213 GCA_002079205.1 Phalaenopsis hybrid cultivar | reverse complement strand
ACACCCCCATATCTTCCTTTTCCAAAAGCATAACAAGCAAGCAGCAAGCTTAAATGCAATAAAGATACCAAATCTACAAGCCATTTAAGGATAACGACAAAAGCAGCTTATAGCATATTTGTCTCGAAGCTCTTAAAACAGAGAATAGACGCAACAATAGAACATTAAAGATCATCAGGCGTGCTCGGNATATGAATATTTGGGTGTGAGATATGCAAATATATAAGAATTGTGTGGTAGATTTGTAAATGTGAATGTTTAGGTGTTTATGTATGAATGGAAATTGGGTGATATGTATGTAAGTCATTTACATGGATTTTCAATCCATTAAAAGTGTCTCATCAAAGAATATCATGAATCGTCGCCCTCACATTTCCACTAAAGTAA
This sequence comes from Phalaenopsis hybrid cultivar, assembly GCA_002079205.1. Taxonomy (NCBI): domain Eukaryota; kingdom Viridiplantae; phylum Streptophyta; class Magnoliopsida; order Asparagales; family Orchidaceae; genus Phalaenopsis; species Phalaenopsis hybrid cultivar. Next base: position 19,826 of record JXCR01120130.1, on the reverse strand, counting down.
AATTTGAGCCCCTAGTTTTAGGTCTTAGCATACATGTAATCTAAATTTTCCATGCAAATCCTAATTTTTTCCTTTCACCAAATTGCATCTAACTTAGTGAAACTAGAAGTATAAAACTCAATTATAAATTGTCATTACCTGAATGAAACGACCCTTTATAACTTTCCTGTTGGCCCTTATTTTTTTCATGAGAAGGCATGAAAACATCTCTTTTTTTCACAAACTATGCAATCAATGGCAATGTTCCAACAGCTGGGCCAAGTAAAGTTGTAGAGGCAGCCTCCACAACACCTTAAATAGCTGAAAAAAGTAATGAATCTAGCCGAATATTTATCATATATATAGGACAACAGAGAACTCCCACATTCTAGCTCCCCATCATGATACGAAGTGTCCAACATACATTCGTTGTACTCAAGACTACATGTGAAAGCTTCCATAAGCATTTTACGAGTCTTATCAAAATTTCAGTTTCTTGCATTTCAAAAAAAAAATAAAACAGAATTTCTAGTCGAGATTCATATATAGCAAATGAAGATTATAAAAATATATGAAAGGAAAAATATTCTTCAACACAGTAAATCGNCATTCGTTGTACTCAAGACTACATGTGAAAGCTTCCATAAGCATTTTACGAGTCTTATCAAAATTTCAGTTTTTTGCATTTCAAAAAAAAAAAAAAAAACAGAATTTCTAGTTGAGATTCATATATAGCAAATGAAGATTATATAAATATATGAAAGAAAAAATATTCTTCAACACAGTAAATTCATTGTGGAAATAAAATGCTGCAATCAAAATTGGAATAGCCTCTTTGACAACTAACTATTGCTACTATCACTGCACCAGTTGCTGAAGACAGATATATACTTAGTTAAAACTTTATATGAAAAGGCCAATACCTCTCAAAAAACTACTCATAATCGNGCAATCAAAATTGGAATAGCCTCTTTGACAACTAACTATTGCTACTATCACTGCACCAGTTGCTGAAGACAGGTATATACTTAGTTAAAACTTTATATGAAAAGGCCAATACCTCTCAACAAACTACTCATAATCATGTGCTTTGATCTATCAAGCATGCAGCAACCATAACAAGCATGTAGAAGCATAGCAAGCAGCCAATAACATATTTTTCCACCTCCATCACATACACCCCCATATCTTCCTTTTTCAAAAGCATAACAAGCAAGCAGCAAGCTTAAATGCAATAAAGATACCAAATCTACAAGCCATTTAAGGATAACGACAAAAGCAGCTTATAGCATATTTGTCTCGAAGCTCTTAAAACAGAGAATAGATGCAACAATAAAACATTAAAGATTATCAGGCTGTTATGGTATGGCTCATATACCATATAGGGACATACGCTGGAACAAAGCGGAGCAGAGCAGAGCGAAGTGGAAGAATCTGTCCAAATCGGGAAGTTACGTTATGTGGGTTGGGGGTGTTGGGTCAACGCCCCGCTATACGGGACAGAGGTAATTTGGGAATTACATATTGTACTATAGGGTTTACTCTAGGATTATAAATACAACTGTTTGTAATACTAGGTCTTTGAGAGAGTTGAATTTTGTATTCTGTATTCTTTCTGAATATTGAAAAGGAGGTCGACGCTCTGCTCCCGAGGATGTAGGTATCTTTGCCTAACCTCGTTAAATCTTTGTGTTCTTCAAGAGTTGTGTCGTTCCTGTTTTTATTCGCTCTAATTTGCTCAACAAGTGGTATCAGAGCCAAGGTTCGAGGGGAAGAAAATTCTCATCGGCGCAAGAAGGAATTCTGCGGCGAGTTTTTGAGAATCAAAGCCAAGCTTCTCGGACACCACAATCTCTGTCGAAGGAGAGAGAATCAGAGCCAAGGTTCTCGGACACCGCGATGTCTGTCGAAGGAGAGGGAGTTCGCGACAGGACTCTCGATCGTGGCTCTGCTCAGGGAAGCGGATCGTGACAGAGAGCTTCGCTGCTGGGGAGATTGTCCGGCTTGGGAGGACGCTGCTCGGGAAAGAATCGCGAAGGAATCGCGGGAGTCAATTCGGACCAGGAGAGCAAAAGGATCGAGGCACGCGAGGAGCAGCACTGTTCGCGGGACNTTTGCAGCCTCTAACCATCAAGTAAAGCATAATAAAAATGCCTAACAAAAATGCATCATTCAGAAATAAGATTCCTCAAACCATACCACAGAAAGCAAGATAAAAACAGACTTATAGAAGGAGAGAAAATATAAAAAATATACTGCAGCAAATGGAAAGCTTGTACGTGAATCCATTGCATGTATACTCATTAGATCCTTCAAATTAAAAGACGAATAGAAAGAGAAACGACTACAACAGCCGAAAAAAGCACAAATCACTGAGCCATAACTCCTACCCTACAACAAGAGATTGGGCCAATCTAACTCAATCCATAAAAGAAATTTCAAATGATATCAACAGGAAAGGAAAGAAGTCACAACCCATAGTTTTTTTTTTATATATTTCAGTGTTCAATCTTTCCAGCATTTCAGCATTTTTAAGCACCGATAGATTCTTTCTCGGCCACCACCGGAGAAGGAGCATCCGAGCAAATAGCGAGTGACCAAGCAAAAAATATTGAGCAACCAATCAGAGGACCAAGTAAAAAAAAAAAATGTCAAACAAACAGGCAAGAAAGCCTTGCAATCCAGGAAGAAAAAGAAAACAAGAAAATCCTAAAACTTTGCCTACCTCCTCTGCATCCTTCCTCTCAACATCCCTCTTATAAATACTTCTCACATAGAGAGAGACGCGTGAGGGAGAGTTTCACCAAGGTTTACAAAGATATTTAAAAAAAAATTAATTGACTATAAGGATACAAAGATTTACACTGAATTAAAAATAAATAAAAATTATTAAATTAGATTTAAATGATGTTTTAATTTTAACAATAATTTTTAAATTTTGCCCAACCCAATATCTTATAACTACTTGATAAGGGTTGTCAAAACTACTTTTTGTTCAAAAACAATTTATGTTCGGCTTGTTGCAAGCAAGCGAAACACAAATACTTTTTTGAGCTCGAAATATAAACGAGTTGAGCCGGGCTCGCTCGTGTACCGCTCTCTTTTACCCCTAATTGTATGTTTCTCATATTGTTTTGAATAGGTAGCATATTCTAATTGAACTATGAATTTGATCATTAAGAATAGTTAAGCAAATATTGCAATATTTTAGAATCATTGTTCGTTAATTGTTTTATCATTAGGTATCATTTTGTAGTAGGTTATGTTGATGTTTTTGTCGGCGTCTGGTTCGAGGGCAAGAAAGAAATTTCGTCGGCGCGAGGAAGAAGATTCGGCGGCTTTCGGGCTTGGCGCGAGGGTCTTGCGACAGGAAAGACGTGCGAACGAATCTTGCGCGATTCAGGAGACACAAAGGGAGGCGTTCGCGAAGGAGTTCGAAGGAGCAGATTTCGCAGATCCTCCGCAGCTCCGGTGACTCGGAGCAGACCGCAGATCTCGCGACTCGGAACAGATCAAGATCGCGACCAGGATCTGTTGTGCGATAGGGAGGAGAGGCAGAAGCGGAGGAATTCGCTATTTCCATTCCTGTCGGGAGAATCTTGGATTTCCGGAGAAGAGCAGTTTGGCGAATTGGAGATCGCAATTTGCTGCGGAGGAGAAGAAAAGGAAGGAGCGGTTCTGCGGCAGAGGGAAGAATTAAATTCGGACATTCCATTGCTGGCAGCGGAGAGAAGGGAATCCCTAGACAGGAGGCTACTTTGCTGTCTTGGAAGATTAAAATTAGGAAGGATTTTCAAATATCATTGCTGCTTCTAAATTTTTCTTGTTGAAGGCCTGTTTCCTTTTCTGCAGGCGGGAGGATCAAGGGAATAAAGGAAAGCTGCTGAAGAGAAAAAAATTGGAAGGGAATCCGAAGCCAGAGGAAAAATCCGAAAATTGGCAGGGCTTCCAAATTTGATTCCTTTGCTGGAAGGAAGTTGGAGGGAATTAAGGAATTTTCATTTGCTGCAGGAAGTCAAAATTTGAATTACAGGGAAGTTTTTTGAATTTTGCTTAATTAAAGGAAAGTTTTCAAATTAAACAAATTTAATTAAGGATTTCTTTTGATAAATAAGGAGAAGAAATAAAGGAAATGTTTATTTCTTTTCTTGGAGGCGGAGAGTAAATTTTTTTTCTTTTGCTTGAATATTTCAATTTTCCCTTTTTCCTTTTTTTCAAAAACAAAAACAAAAAAAGGAGATCTAAACAAGTATTTTTGCAGAGGAATTTTTTGCAGAAAAGTTTTGTTTCATGATCAAAATTGTTCGCAAGGCGGGCGGGTTCGCAAGAACGAACAGGTGCGAAGCAGTTCTGATAAAGGGCTACGACAGTTCAGCGAGTTATGCTTCAGGGAGTTCGCGGTAGAGGCGGCTTCGCGATTTTGAGGCGCGACAGTTCATGAACATTCGCGTCAATAGGCGAGGTGGAGTTCGCGAACAGGAGTTCGTGTGCAGTTACCGCGAATAGAAGCGTTTGCAAATAAAGGAGTTTGGTGGTGTTCGACCAGTGGAGTTTGCAAGTTCGTCGCATGTGGAGTTTGCGACAGGTGGAGTTCGGTAGGGTGCTGGCGAGCGAGTAGACGCGATTATTCGCGAACAGTGGTTTCGCGGAGGTATTTCGCGAAGAGTTTCGCTCACGAGACAGCAGTTTAGCCGAGGTGCTGGCGAGAACAAGAAAAGTGCTTCAACCCACATTTGTGCATAAGAAACTCCATGATATTTTTCTCCTAAGGAGTTGGATATTCGTAAGGTGGAGATTTTCTCCTAAGGGGTAGAATATTCGCAAGGTGGAGATATTTCTCCTAAGAGGCTGGATATTCGCAAGGTGAAGATTTTCTCCTAAAGGGCGGGATATTCACAAGGTGAAGACTTTTCTCCTAAGAGATTGAATATTCGCAAGGTGGAGATTTTCTCCTAAAGAGTTGGATATTCGCCAAGGTGGAGAATTATTAGGTATGACTCATAATATCAGGATTTGGAGTCTCTTGGAATGAAGAGATATCTCTTGGAATTAAAGAGATGTCTCTTAGAATTCAATGGGTTGAGATCAGCGAGGGCGCAGCAGAAGCATGATGGCCTAACCCACATTGGTGCAGTTGTAACTCCCAGGTATTTTTCTCCTAAGGGGCTGGATATTCGCCAAGGTGGAGATTTGTTATGGTATGGCTCATATACCATATAGGGACAGACGCTGGAACGAAGCGGAGCGGAGCGAAAGAATCTGTCCAAATTGAGAAGTTACGTTATATGAGTTGGGGCTATACGATACATGAGTAATTTGGGAATTACATATTGTACTGCAGGGCTTACTCTAGGATTATAAATAGACCTGTTTGTAATCCTAGGTTTTTGAAAGAGTTGAATTTTGTATTCTGTATTCTTTTCTGAATATTGAAAAGGAGGTCGCCGCTCTGCTCCCGACAACGTAGGCATACTTGCCGAACCTCGTTAAATCTCTGTGTTCTTCTAGATTTGTATCGATTACTGTTTTTCTTCGCCCTAATTTTCTCAACAGGTAGCATATTCTAATTGAACTATGAATTTGATCATTAAGAATAGTTAAGCAAATATTGCAATATTTTAAAATCATTGTTCGTTAATTGTTTTATCATTAAGTATCATTTTGTAGTAGGTTATGTTGATGTTTTTGGTTGGATCCAAATGTGCATGATTTGTCTTCTAGGTTACTTTCCTCCTTAATGATGATGTTATTCAATTGTAGCAAAAAAATTAGTCTTATGCAAAATAAATGCCTTATTGCATAATAATTACAAAATTTTGTTTAGTTGAATACATTTCAGAGTTTGGGATGTCTTTTATAGCACATTATTATATGATGCAACATTATGGTAACTTTTGTGCAAAATATCCCATGTACTTTAAATCAAAAAAAATTGTTTTCTTTTTTTTTTGCTTTTTAGGTGCATAGTACTTGAAACATTATTATTTACAAATTTAGCANTTTGCAGCCTCTAACCATCAAGTAAAGCATAATAAAAATGCCTAACAAAAATGCATCATTCAGAAATAAGATGCCTCAAACCATACCACAGAAAGCAAGATAAAAACAGACTTATAGGAGAGAAAATATAAAAAATATACTGCAGCAAATGGAAAGCCTGTACGTGAATCCATTGCATGTATACTCATTAGATCCTTCAAATTAAAAGACGAATAGAAAGAGAAACGACTACAACAGCCGAAAAAAGCACAAATCACTGAGCCATAACTCCTACCCTACAACAAGAGATTGGGCCAATCTAACTCAATCCATAAAAGAAATTTCAAATGATATCAACAGGAAAGGAAAGAAGTCACAACCCATAGTTTTTTTATATATATATATATATATTTCAGTGTTTAATCTTTCCAGCATTTCAGCTTTTTTAAGCACCGATAGATTCTTTCTCGGCCACCACCGGAGAAGGAGCACCCGAGCAAATTGCGAGTGACCAAGCAAAAAATATTGAGCAACCAATCAGAGGGTCAAGTAAATAAAATAAATGTCGAACAACCAGGCAAGAAAGCCGAGCAATCCAGGAAGAAAAAGAAAACAAGAAAATTCTAAAACTTTGCCTACCTCCTCTGCATCCTTTCTCTCACCTTCCCTCTTATAAATACTTCTCACACAGAGAGAGAAGCGTGAGGGAGAGTTTCACCAAGGTCTACAAAGATATTTTAAAAAAATTAATTGACTATAAGGATACAAGAATTTACACTCAATTAAAAATAAATAAAAATTATTAAATTTGATTTAAATGATGTTTTAATTTTAACAATAATTTTTAAATTTTGCCCAACCCAATATCTTATAACTACTTGATAAGAATTGTCAAAACTACTTTTTGTTCATGAACAATTTATGTTCGGCTTATTAAGCAGCGAAACACAAACACATTTTTTGAACTTGAAATATAAACAAGTTGAGTCGGGCTCCCTCGTGTACCGCTCTTTAACACCCCTAATTGTATATTTCTTATATTGTTTTGAATAGGTAGAATATTCTAATTGAACTTGAATTTGATCATTAAGAATAGTTAAGCAAATATTGCAATATTTTAAAATCATTGTTCGTTAATTGTTTTATCATTAAGTATCATTTTGTAGTAGGTTATGTTGATGTTTTTGGTTGGATCCAAATGTGCATGATTTGTCTTCTAGGTTACTTTCCTCCTTAATGATAATGTTATTCATTTGTAGCAAAAAAATTAGTCTTATGCAAAATAAATGCCTTATTGCATAATAATACAATTTTGTTTAGCTGAATACATTTCAGAGTTTGGGATGTCCTTTCTAGCACATTATTATATGATGCAACATTATGGTAACTTTTGTGCAAAATATCCCATGTACTTTAAATCAAAAAAATTGTTTTTTTTTTTTTTTTTGCTTTTAGGTGCATAGTACTTGAAACATTATTATTTACAAATTTAACACTTATCTTTCATCTATTTTTCAATTTTCATCCAAATATCAAAACTTATGATAATCCTAACCCATATTTTTCATTTATTATAAAAGTTTCAAAGGTTTGATCTTGGCATGCCTTGGTGCTATGGATGTAATTATTATTTGTTGGAGTTGTTTACATACATAGCGCTTAAAACATTACTATTTACAAACCTAACACTAGCATTCATTGATTTTTCAAATTCTCACTCAACTATTAAAATTCTAGATATTTAGAAACCAAAGCATGTATTTCTTGATGCATGTTCTTGGTGTAATACTTTCAAGTTTTGTTTTTATTTTCCTTCGTTATGCCAGTTATGCATCATATAATTATAATGATCATAAGAAAATCTGTTGTGATAAATGTGATTACTTCAGTATTTTATAGGTTATGTATGAGGACTTCTTAAGGGGAGGCAATACTATAATAAAAATGTGTTGAAACAAGGTGGTACAAGAAAAATGTTCAATTTTTGTGGTCTTTGTTCATAATTGATAAGGGATGTTGCTTATTGATATTGCATTACAATAGTATGTCCTTGAGATTTTACCTAGAAATATTTAAAATGCTGGCTCCTATGTAACAATGAGTCTAAAGTATAAGAGACACTCAAGGGATGTTCTATTTTGGTCATATTACAATTAACCAAAATGAGCCGAACACAAACAAGTCTTTGTTAATGTTCGGCTCATTAACTTAATGACCAAACCGAACGAGCTTTTTAGTGAGCCAAATACAAGCTATTTACGAACGAGCCATTTTAATAAAACCCACAATGCAATATAATATACTAAATGTTAGGTATGGTTTATATACCAAATAAGAAAAGGATGTCATAACAGAACAAAGTGAGCCAACAGAGTATGAGTGAAGCATGCTAGCATAATAAAACAAAAGAATCCATCCAATAGAGGAAGTTTCGTTAAATGAGTTGGGGATGCAGAAACCCCAATGAAACAACAAAAATAACTTCATAATTTTATATGATATACTAAATACATTGTATTTATAACCCTCAATGGATATCCTACTTTTTCATAAAATTAAAAAACCACCACTCTTTTTCCTAAGAACTTAAGCAAATTTTCAAACCTCGTTAAATCCATGAGCTCTTTGTTGTGTTCCTTGATACCTACATTTATTTGCTCTAATTTCTCAACACTAACCATCCATGATAATCATCATAAAATACCTGAGCCACCCTCCAAATTTTTAATTCTATTTAATCAAATTGAACAATTGAACAAAACTCACTTTTATCTCCCAACAACAAAAAGTATTCGCCAACCGGCAATACCTTAATATTCATTTATAATCTCACAACCCTCTTTCAAGTCAAAACAACTTTAGAGGTTAATATTTCTCAACTAACAAAAATGTCAATAGACACGTACTTTTTCGTACACAATCATTCAAGAACTTTCTTGATGTATTTAGAACCATAAGTTTGCCAAAAACAAATTTAATGAGAAATTTGCAAAAATGCAAACTAAACAAAACGTAATTCCATCTTATAACTGTAGACTTTTCATTATTATTTTATTTTTTAGTTGAAACAAATTTTGGATTAACATCACCACTCCAAACATTGAAGATAAACAAGCACATGCATTCAAAAAATCTGCTTGTTGTAGCCAAAAATAAGCCTCCGCAAGATTAATTTTTCAAAAAATTTATGGAAATAATTATTTTAATGTTACCACAACAATACTATGAGAGATAAAAATAAAAAAGAAACAAAAAAGGGCTGGCATTNGTTATGCATCATATAATTATAATGATCATAAGAAAATCTGTTGTGATAAATGTGATTACTTCAGTATTTTATTATAGGTTATGTATGAGGACCTCTTAAAGGGAGGCAATACTATAATAAAAATGTGTTGAAACAAGGTGGTACAAGAAAAATGTTCAATTTTTGTGATCTTTGTTCATAATTGATAAGGGATGTTGCTTATGGATATTGCATTACCGTAGTACGTCCTTGAGATTTTACCTAGAAATATTTAAAATGCTGGCTCCTATGTAGCAATGAGTCTAAAGCATAAGAGACACTCAAAGGGATGTTCTATTCTGGTCTTACTACAATTAACCAAAATAAGCCGAACACAAACAAACAAGTCTTTGTTAATGTTCGGCTCATTAACTTAACGACCAAACCGAACGAGCTTTTTAGTGAGCCAAATACAAGTTATTTACAAACAAGCCATTTTAATAAAACCCTATGTACAATGTAATATAATATACTAAATGTTAGGTATGGTTTATATACCAAATAAGAAATGGATGTCATAACAGAACGAAGTGAGCCAACAGAGTGTGAGTGAAGCTTGCTAGCATAATAAAACAAAAGAATCCATTCAATCGAGGAAGCTTCGTTAAATGGGTTGGGGATGCAGAAACCCCAATGAAACAATACAAAAATAACTTCATAATTTTATATGATATACTAAATACATTGTATTTAACTTTCTTGATGTATTCAGAATCATAAGTTTGCCAAAAACAAATTTAATGAGAAATTTGCAAAATAATGCGAACTAAACAAAACGTAATTCCATCTTAAAACTGTAAACTTTTCATTATTATTTTATTTTTTAGTTGAAACAAATTTTGGATTAACATCACCACTCCAAACATTGAAGATAAACAAGCACATGCATTCAAAAAATCTGCTTGTTGTAGCCACAAATAAGCCTCCACAAGATTAATTTTTCAAAAAATTTATGGAAATAATTATTTTAATGTTACCACAACAATACTATGAGAGATAAAAATAAAAAAGAAACAAAAAAGGGCTGGCATTGTTAAAACTAACAGTAGCAGATCAACTACAAAAGAGGGACTACAAAGAAAGCAATTTGACCTAATCAGATATATAAACCACATCACTGATTTACAGAACCAACTCCAGCATCTTAAAAGAAGAAATAACGATAGTATTATAACTATGTCATTCCTCTTCGGCCGAACCAGGTTTGGATGAACCACCAACCTTCTTTGGGAGGAGAAGGTTATGGATGTTGGGCATTACTCCACCATTGGCAATAGTTACTGTCCCAAGCAACTTGGACAACTCCTCATCGTTCCTCACAGCCAGTTGGATGTGCCTTGGAACAATTCTTGTTTTTTTGTTATCCCTTGCTGCGTTGCCTGCCAATTCCAGGACCTGGACAGATGTCGACAAACATGATTCATAAAAACCTTGCAATATGCAAGATAATTGAAGGATTAAGCTATTATCCCGAACACGACAATAAGTGAATTGAAGGATTTTAAGAAAACAGACAAACAAACAAACCTAGACACGAAAAACCAGTAAAGTATCAACCATGTGAATTTCAAAATCGAAGATAACTTAGGTCAAAACCCTAAATTACTTAATAAAAAAACGTACAAAAATATGACTTCCTAACACAATTCATAAGACTTTAAATCAGCAAAAATATACTTGATGCACCATAAAATCGGTACCGAAAGATCAATAACACCGATGCCAAGGTACCATACGTCTAACCGTGCGATTTAAGCCAGCAACTCCGTTCAAAAGGCGGAAACCAACATCAACCCAAAGACCTAGCAAAACGTAACAGACAAAAGTGGCAGAGAAAATTCAAACCTCGGCTGCAAGGTATTCGAGGACAGCGGCGAGGTAGACTGGAGCACCAGCGCCAACGCGCTCTGCGTACTTGCCAGCCTTGAGAAAACGAGCAATACGACCAACGGGAAACTGAAGCCCTGCCTTGCTGCTCCTCGATGTAGCTTTCTTTGAAGCTCCTGATCCGATGGCTTTCCCTCTTCCGGCCATTGCCAACCAAATTACTAGGCTTCCCAACAGATCCTCCTAATAGAAATCGGGAATACTTACTGTTCCGAGCCCCGCCATCATATTATTATTTATAGAGTTCAGTTCAGCAGTGACCAATCATAGGGGAGCACACGGATTATCATCTGTTGCCGTTGGTTGCAGTCGAGCTGGACGGTGCGATTTAGCAGTGCAAAGAGGAATCCGAGACCGGAACGTCTCTAGCCTCTATTTTGTTGAGTAAGTACTTTTACAGGATTGCCCTTCGTTTACGATTTCGGGCAATAAAGGCTCAATGGGTTCACCGCATCAAAATTTTATTTAAGAAATTATTTTTAAATTATTTTAAAAAAAATTATAATGAAAAAATTACCTTTTATAATCAGATTATATACCTTTTTAATAAAATACATTTATAATTTTGAGGCACCTTTATAACAATTTCTTTTCTCATCATAATTTTACCATTATATTTAGTGTAAAGTGAAGTAAATACATGAATTTTTATCATGTTGTTTGGTATTTAATAAATTCAAAATAAAATAAAAATTCAGGTGAATCATAAAATCTAATAATAGATTAAAAGCTTTGTGAAAGAACTCGTCCAAAATCAAGCGGAAAACTGATTTACAGTAGGCTCTTCTTCCTCGATCATTTCAAGTGAAACTACATTCACAGAGTACGTGAACCAATTATAAGTTTTAAACTCTCTATTTCACGTAAATCCTTGCTTACCATTTCTTCCTTCATGGTGACCAAAACCCTTCCGATACAGCTAGTTGTGAAGGCATCGAATGTAACTTTCTTCTTTCCCGTGTTTCTCCTCCTTTGAACGCTCATCTTTTTTCTTCTCTGATTCCACTCGCACTCGAAACCATTAAGGAAGTTAACCCTCTTATTTCTTATCTTTCTCCTTCTCTATACTCCTATCCTTCTCCTTTGGCCCCACTCCTACCCAAAACCATGGTGGAGTACGTGGACCTCCTCCTCTAAATCCTACAAATCCATTTTCCACAGGGATTACTAAATCTTGGATTTGGAAAATTGAGATTTTAGAGCTCGTAGGATTTAAGGTTGTCTTTTTTCTCGATCTTTTTTTTTTTTAGTTTAGTTTTCTCTTATTTGGAAGGGTCGTGTTGATAGAGGAGAGTTTAAAATGAGGCTTGAGATATGGATCGATTGTGTGTTGTTGTTAGAAATGGGAGGAGCTAAGGAAGTCTTGGCTGTTTTTATTATATTTGTTATATAGTTTGTTGAAGAAGATACTCGTTCTTTGGCATTATCATGAATTGGTCGTCTTTGTCTTACATTTCTTACTTCGTTTATGCTAGCTAGTTTGATTTTACATGTATGATGTATCAAGAATGTAATTGGCTACGAATCTATGTATTTTTATGATTAAGCACATGAGTCACTATGTGGATTCCTCTTTAAAATGCTATAAACTTCTCTTAGTAAAAAAATTTTCATTTTGTCACTTATCTCATGCCATGGATAAAAATAGTTTTTGCAACGAAAAAAATGACAAATTTCTGAAAAAGACTACCAATTATAAATGAATGTATCTAAGTTAATTTTGAGAGATTAAATAATCTCTTAGTGTTATGTAAGTAAATAATATTTTTATGTGTTAGATATGCAATTATGAGAGTCTTAAGTTCTATGTATGTAAATTTCTCTAGAAATAGTCAAGAGTTGTTTCATGTTAGTTTTTTTCAAATCACAACAACCATAAAAAGGAATTTGAGTATTATGACATAAAAATCACCATGCACATTCATATATTTAGAATGGTTTTCAATTTATTTGGTTGGTATTAATAATGTCAATAATTGAAGTTAGGAAAACCATGTTATATAATCTTTGAGACGTCTATCAACTTATATTGACATTTGAAGTGAGTGAGTTATGTAAAGGTTACCTTATCATTTTGTTATGAGTGAAACTCAACTCCCATTAATATTAGAGATATATCTAAAATCTTGAAATTTTAAGTATAAAAAAAATCTTCTATTTCTATGTATTTGATGAAATTCCTAATCTGTGTATCAGAATGGAATGGTGGTTTTTGTAACGAAGAGATCTAAATGTATCTTTCCTAATAAGTTAAATCTAATGGTTCTTCAAGTAAAATTTCCCTTTAATATTTGTTTACTTTTATTTTATACTTGGCAAAATAAGGTTTTCTCATTCACAAAATTTTATATTTTGCACATTTTGTGTTTGCTTCCTCTTCTTGTTATCATGATTTTTCGGATATTGAATGAAAGTTACCATTTGTGTTTATATATTATAGTGATTGTAATTAATGTAGGTCTTTTCACTTGCTAGGTTGATAAATGGCTAAATTTTTGTTTATACATAGATGAAATGTTAAAACATTTGAAAAGTGTTGGGTGCAAATTTCAAAAACTTCTTATTTTACCTTAGCATAGAGTAACTGAACATGTCAACTAATTTGTTTGTATATATGCATGTAACATAGAGATTGATGAACAACTAGAAGATCATTTATAATAGTTGGCAGACTAATAAGTAATATTATTCAACTATTCATGTAGTTTTTACTACCACAATGAGTAGTATACACTTATTATTATATGAGATATATATATATATATATATATATACATATAAGGACAATAACTTAGTTATGACTCTGATTGTGTAAACATAATGCAAATGAAAAAAGATCATTTTTAAATTATGCAACTTACTACGAACAAGAAGATTGCTTATTGATACAAGCTATGTGTGTATTGAAGAATAATCTGCTATGTTCTGACATGAGTTAATTTATGTGATTTCACCTGCTTTCTATCATGTATTTAACACGATTATTTTACTTATTTATCATGGATTTACACTTGTGGAAGATTTTTGTTGATGTTGTGCATGTTAAAAGTGATGAATATACATATTTTAAGGATGAAAAAACCAAGAAAAAAACGGTCAAACACAGCGTGACCATGCCTAGGAGAGGTGTGACCGNTTTTTGTTGATGTTGTGCATGTTAAAAGTGATGAATATACATATTTTAAGGATGAAAAAACCAAGAAAAAAATGGTCAAACACAGCGTGACCATGCCTAGGAGAGGTGTGACCACGGCCCCATATCGTCACCAGCGGCGTGACTGTGCCACAAACGGGTGTGACCATGCCAGTCTAATAGAGTGCCTGATGTAATTACGTTGGGGCTCGAGTGTGACCATGCCAAAACATCTGGTTCACACTATTTCACCCAAGCGGTCCTTGGATTTCCACCGACAACGCTATTTAACCACCAAACAACCCATTTTTACATGTTTCTTAACCCAAAAATGGAAATTAGGAGGGGAGCAGCCCATTCCTCACGAAGCAAACAATCAAATATTTCTTAGAGAAGAGGTATATCTGGACTAGATAGAAGCTTTGGAACCAACGGCTGCCATTTGACATTTGAGGCTAGAGGCAATTAGGAGAACTTCCAGTGAGAGAGCTAAAAGAAGTTTTTCAACTTCCTCAAGAAGAAGAACACCAAAGTAATGATACACCTAAAATATATGGTCTTTATGCACACATTTTTATATTTATTTTTGACATATTGCGCTTTAATCAAAGGTATTTTATATATTTTTCTTTCAGGTACAATCAATTGGATGAAAAATGGTAAAAGGAGTGAAAAGGGATCAAATTTGAAACAAAAATGAAGAAGATGTCAAAATGAACTAAGGCACCTAAGTGCTCAGGACTGGCGCTTACATGTCAGTTAAACAGAGAGAGCCGCGCCTAAGCGCCAGGNCTAAGACACCTAAGTGCTCAGGACTGGCGCTTACATGTCAGTTAAACAGAGAGAGCCGCGCCTAAGCGCCAGATACCCCGCGCTTAAGCGCCAGATACCCCGCGCTTAAGCGCCAGAAGTAGTTATTTGATGATTCATTCAATTTGGACAAATTTTTTAAGAGGTGTTTGAAGCAACCCTTGGTAAAAATGTGGGAAATAATTAATGGACACAAAAATTCATTCAATTTACTTTTGAAAAGAGGAAACTTCTAGAAGATTCATTGAATGATGACACATTTTGAAGAGATACCAAGGAACCTTTTGAATTTTTATAAAAGAAGACTTGGATAATCCATGGAAGAGGCCAATCATCGTCATCCATCCAGACCGACCAGTGCCAAACACCTCATATGTCGTCGCCGACGTCGCCCACCTTTTCTTTTTATTTTTAGTGTATTTTGTATTGTGAGTTGATACACTAAAAATATATGCATTTTTAGACCCATATTTTATACTTATTTTTTGTGATATTACACCTTAATGGAAGGTATTTTGATGTTTTTTTGTAGGTTGTTGATTTTTAGGACTTAAAGGAAAAAAGAAAGCAAAAAAAGATGGAATTTAGAGTCAAAATGACGTTTTTGAAGAAGTACTCAATGCCGACTGCGCCAAGGGCAGCGCCGACTGCACCAAGGGCAGCGTCGACGGTGCAGAACAACAAAACAACTGAAATTTTTACTCAGCGCCGATGGCGCCAGAACTAGTTCTGACGGCGTCAAAGGCGGTTCAGCCCCCATTTCTTGAAGGTTCAATGTATTTGGACAATTTTTGAAGAGTTTTTGCAGGCACTTCTTGGAGAACGGATCTTGGGCTTTAAATGGGGTCGAAATTCATCAGGAAAGTNCGGCGTCAAAGGCGGTTCAGCCCCCATTTCTTGAAGGTTCAATGTATTTGGACAATTTTTGAAGAGTTTTTGGAGGCACTTCTTGGAGAACGGATCTTGGGCTTTAAATGGGGTCGAAATTCATCAGGAAAGCGACTCATTTTTGCTCCAATACATTCCACCACGCTCCATTTTTGCAATTCATCATAATTCATCNTGACTCATTTTTGCTCCAATACATTCCACCACGCTCCATTTTTGCAATTCATCATAATTCATCTTCATTCCAACACCATATTGGAGTCCATTAGTGATTTTTATGTTATAGTTTAGAGTTTGTGTGGTGAGATTTAGTGTGAAACTTTTTGTAAGAGAGTTGGAGAAGGAGAAAAGTGAGAGATATCTTCTCCTTGCATTTATAAGGAAAGACTACAAGGAATTTACTTTGAGAAAAAGTTTCAGATAAGTTTTGTTTGTTTATTAGTATTATATGAACTTTCTTTTATATATGAAATTTGTGTTTTTTTATGTCTTTCTTATGAAGTCTGAGTAGTTCACTCTATCTTTCTCTCTACTCTGAGATATGGTGAAATGAAGAGATAATATGATGTGTCAATATTAAAATATAAAATATATTGTGATGATTTTTTAACTCCAAACTTAATTTACATTTTGATTTGGCCAATTGAATTGTTAAAATATGTTGTGAAACATATGATCCAGAAAATGGAGTATGAGTTCTACAACAGAGTGAGGATCACATTTGATTTCTTGGAGGAGAAGTTCGTTCATGGAATTAAGTGTAAATAAATAGATAGGTATTCTTTGTTGGGTATAGAATTGGAGAATCTTTAGGGTGACAAACTAAAATTCCCAATTCGGTCTTAGTGTTTAAAAACTAAAGCGAGAGTTAACTTTCAGGTGAAGGGAAGTGGGAGCTCTGGAGTGGGAGTCGGTATCCTCCTAGCCTAGCCACGGATTTAGGGACTAAACCTAGGATTAGCCAATGATTTTTTATGCACTGTATCAGGGTAGAGAATTATAATTGCTCCTATTTGGCAAAATACATTTTATAAACATTTATCTCATCTCATTTCATCAGAACCTCATTGTAGTGGGAATGATGTTTTTTCACATAAAAAGTCTTTATTACATAAATATAGTTAGTAGATTAGTATTTCTTTTTTTAAACTTTGCATTTCTGTTTTGCTAATATTTAAGTACTTTAGTTTTGATAACATCTCAACATTCAAAATTATTGACAGTGATTTTGTTTGATTTTCTGTAAATTTCCTAGTAAAACTAATAATTGTTAATTTACACCTTCCCCATGGGATCGATATTTGGGGCTTAAATAGAAAGTTTTTTATTACTTGATAACGATACATATACTTGTGTAGAATCTCATTATTAATTGCCTATAATTATATATATATTTTACACAAGTTTTTTTTCATATAAGGATCAAGTTCTTGGCGTTGTAGTTGTGTCAACTTCATAAATCCTTACATATAAGAAATTGGGATCATAAGTGAAGGAAGAGATTCAAAAGAACTTCAAAACATTTTGTGGAGAAGATTTAAGATAAGTTTTTATCTTTGTAACTACATTTGGTTTTAATTTAGACTTCTTGTTTGTGTGCATAATTTCTACTTTCAAACTTAAGTGTGGTTGCGTTTTCTCCATGAATTCTAAGTAGTTTTTTTTATCTTTTTCTTTAAAATGATAAGTGATTAAGTATTGGAGGGAAGTTGTGTGAAGTATTAGACTATAATGTTGGAAGAAGTTGTGATGGTTTAAACCTTGTACTTCATTTATTTCTTGATTTGGTCAATTAAGAAGTTAATACCTATTGTGAGAACATATAAGATCCAATATGGTATTGTCTCAGTCAACAAATGATAAGAATCACATTTGATTTCATGGATGAGAATGTAGTTCATGGGGTTGAGTGTAAATAAATAGGGAAATAAAATTTGAAGGGTATAAAATTAGAGGACTTTAGAGTGACAAACTAAAGCCCCCAATTTGATTTAGAATTTTAAGTTTTGATACGAGATGTTAGCCCCCAGGTGGAGGGAGAAGAGGGAATTCTAGAGTGAGAGCTAGTATCTTCCTTACCTAACCTGTTTTCAAGACTATTCAAACTATAGATTAGCAAATGTTCTTTATAGCATCTCTAATAAGGGTAAAGATTATAATTGCTCATATTTCGCACAACACAGTTAGAATACTTCCACAATATAATTTGTATACTTGTTATAATTCATGATAAGGAAAAACATATTTTATTTATATTGCATTCATCTTGCAAATATCTAGTTAAGCTAGTCTATTGCTTACTTTATTTTTAACTACCAAAAATTACAAAAAGAATTGAAATTTCATTCCTATTTTAGTATCTAGAGTTTAAGTAAGAAAATTTTGTTAAGTAGAATTTTGACTATCTAATTTCTCCTGTTTTATAAAGTGCAAATTATATTTTTCATGTGGTTTCAATATTCGGGGCTTAAACAAAAAGTCTTATATTACTTGATAACGCAACATGTACTTAAGTAGTATCTCATATTAAATATTATAATTGTATTCTTACTTTCTTTGAAATTAAGAATTTACCTAGTTTTTTCTTTGGATCAAGTTTTTGGCTTTGTTGCAAGTTCATAATAACACTTTCAAAAAAACAACAAAACAACACGTTCATAACACGTTCTTTTGAATTTACGAGAGTCCCGCAGATGAGGTAACCCACGGTTGCTAATGAGATCTCCCCAGTTTAAATGAGCTTAACAACTCATTTGAACTAAGCAATTTCAAAAGAAAATAGTGGTACCAAAATGAGGGGACCATGAGATCCTAACCGGCGTCACTCTAATCAATTTTAACTCCCCTACCCCCCATAATGATTGAACTAAAACTTGTCATTTAAACCTTTTGAACCTTAGACTTTAGGACTGCTACTTCATCGAGAAGCTTGGAGCTAGGTACAAGGGCATCATTCTAGAATAACAAGTTGATCTACAATGACAAAACTTTTCGTAGAATTAAACAACACAATCCATAAGATTTCAAGGTTGTTTGTCTAGTGCAACATAAATCATCAACTCATCTTTAGGCCTTTGCACAATTATGTTGTGCAAATTAAGCCTTAACTTGTTTTAGGATTCCAAGGTTGTTGTTCGTTATGACATAAATCCTCTTATTCTCCAGACTACTTGTGTAATTGTGTCATACAAATGTAAGCCCTAAATAATAATAATTGACAGGATGAAACACTTGATAACATCTCTTCGAAATTGAATCAAACCATAGGATAACTTGGGAGGTCATTGAGGTTCTCTTCAGAGTGTGTGACACCCCTTAGTTTTTTTTTTCCATTTGGATTCCATAATGATGTTCCAAATTTGAGTCTTTCTCATTTGATACTTTTTGGTCCGATCTTTGAAAAATCACGCCCTTTTGAAATTTCTGAAGATAATGTTTTTTTGATCTAAATCGACAGTTTTCTTAGGTGACCTCGGTGATTTAAGATGTAATTAACTATAGGGGCCTGTCTCTATAGAGAGCTTTAAGAACCCAGGTAATATAAGTCCTATTTAATCTTTCATATAGATAGGGGAACTTGTTGAATTATATAAAAAATGGTTCGTAGACCAGACAGATGTCATAAATTCTTTAATTTATTTATTTGAGTCTCATTAGTAAGTGATGTGTCTATTCCTCGGGGTAGATGCATCATTTGCGGTATTGTGCTTGTTTATTTAAACTATTACCTATATGAGATCGGTTCACTCTCGTATGTTCAAAATTAAAACATTATTTTTCAAAATTAAAATACTATTTTTCTAAAAATCAAATTTATATGCAAATTGAATTAAATCAAAACCACATTCTTGAATTGAATT
Source organism: Phalaenopsis hybrid cultivar (assembly GCA_002079205.1). Classification (NCBI taxonomy): domain Eukaryota; kingdom Viridiplantae; phylum Streptophyta; class Magnoliopsida; order Asparagales; family Orchidaceae; genus Phalaenopsis; species Phalaenopsis hybrid cultivar. Next base: position 4 of record JXCR01120130.1, on the reverse strand, counting down.
GAAC
>JXCR01120125.1:2020-12285 GCA_002079205.1 Phalaenopsis hybrid cultivar | reverse complement strand
TGACAACACTGGTTACCTTAAGAAAGCAACATGAAAAAATGGAAGACCAGCATTATTTTACTCTAAAAGTGACTCTACAACCCCATTTAGTTCACCTTGGTAGGCAAATTAACTTATTCTTATCCAAAGATGGAGGTAGTGTGAAAATGCATCTCAGACTTAAAGCTAAAAGGAAATTGGAATGCGGGACTGATGGGTGGTGGGCACATTATGAATAAAATGAATAAAGAAAAGAATGATATTTTCAAGGAAGGTAGTATATATTGAAGGGGTGGCAATGAATATATTGAAGTGGAAAATGGATTTCAATCATCAAGAGAAATTACGTATTGTTCTAATTTGGCTGAAATTTCATGGTTTAAAATTACATTATTTCAACAAAGAAGTATTGTGCTCCCTCGGGGCCACTTATGACAAACCCATGAAGGTTTACATGGCAACCCATAACCTTTCCAGAACCTCTTTACCTAGGGTGATGGTGGAAAGGCATTACCCAGCCTTTTCCAGAATCTGTTTGGATTGCATCCACCAATGCTAGTTATTGACAGACTGGTGAAGTAGAATATCAACCACAATATTACTATAAGTGTAGGATGTTTAGGCATTGATTAAAGCAATGCTATGTGGCTCATCCTAAACTCAAAAATATCAAGAAAGCTGAAAAAAAAAGGATGAAGGGGCTTCCAATGTTGTTGTTCTTAAAGAGATACATGATGGAGAGGGAAATGTGGCAGTTGCAATAAGTAGAGGCAATAAGCCTATGAAATTTAATGTGATTAATGACAGTTCTGAACAATCACCTGAGGAAAGATAATTTAATCCAATTAGAGATACAACTGGCCATGTTCCTTTACTGGATGAAAGGGAGGCCAATAAATTGCAACTAGCACAGACTCAGAATAATGTTAATGCTTAGAAAACTAATGAAGGAACCAGTAACACAACTAACATAAAAGGAAAGTGAGTGGTGGAGCATAACTCAACCCATCGGTTTAACCAGGAGAACACAACTCAAGAAGATTCAGACAACAATGATGAGTTTGTTGCAAATTCCTTAGGAGAAAATAGTTTACAAGATGAGGATGTGGTTCTGATGAAAGCTACCATACAAGAATAATAATTCATACAGAAAAGTAGAAAAAGAAGAAACAAGGGTCAAGGGAACTCAAGAACCTATGCTATATAGAGATTGTTGTGCCCTCAACTTTTACAGACAACTACTATGGAAAGAAGGGACTATCCCCTCCCAGGAAGAATTGGGGGCAATCAGAAATTTTTATAATGAAGTATAAAATACTCATGTGGAATGCTAGAGGTCTAGCAGATGTTAATACTTCTAATAGGGTTAAACATATAATCAATATGCATAAATTATCTCTCATCGCATTATTGGAGCCATTTGTTGGTGTTGTTAACAACAAAAATTACTTGAGAAGAACTAATTTTTTCAATTTTAAAGCTCACACCAATAACAAAATTTGGATACTTTGGAGGCTTTCCATTCATGTTGAAATTATCCTTGTTGTAGATCAATTCATGATTGCTAGAGTCACTTTAAAGCAACTTACCTTCTTTTATACAATTGTTCATGTCGGTACTTGCAAGGATGATTGGAGGGAACTTTGGGATTTCATTAGCAATTTTTTTTACGCTTACCTATTTTATATATACATTTCATGCTCAATTTTGATGATATTCCACTATAATGAAATGTATTTTCCATGTTTTTTTGTTTCAAGCACAGAAAAAATAGTTTCTAGGAAAATGAGTGAAAATGGATGCAAAATAGAGTTAAGAAGCAGTGGCGCCTGAGCGGCAGAGTCCAGATTAGATTGGCACCTAGGTTCCACAATTAGGCGCATAGGCGCCAGAAACTGTTACCACTTTATTCAATGAATTTGGACAAATTTTGAAGAGGTGTCTGAAGCAACCCTTGGTGATTTTTAGAGCTTTATATATATGAGTGAATTCCAAAATAAAAAGTTTGTGTGGAGTAGTTTTAGAGTAGGTTAGACCCTCATTAAAGTAGGTGACCACAATAGTTAGAGAGTGGTGTGTCTTTGTGATTGCTGAATTTTTGTGAGTCTTATAAGAGTCTATTAGAATAAAGCAAGTTATGGAACTTAATAGGATTTCTTGGGGAAGAGCTTGAGATAAGTATTTATACTTTTGTTTAAGTTTTGTTTTGTGAACTTGACTTTAAATATAAATCATGTTCTGTTTTGTTATCCCCATGAATTCTAAGTAGTTTTTCTTTTCTTTCTCCTTGCAATATAATAAGTAATCATGTGGAGGAGTTGATTTGTTTAGAACTTCCTTTATTTCCAAAATTGTGATCGTATTTTCACTAATTTTTCATTTACTTTGCAAACTAGTCACTTGTAATGTTAAAATTTAATGTGAAACATAATGACCCGGGAGGGCTATGATTTGACTCAGCTAGTGAATACCACATTAATCTTTAGGACATGGTGGCCTAGTCCACTAGTTGGTGAAAATACATAGGGAGATAAGATTTGATTGGTGTAGAATTGGTGTTTCTAGGGTGACATGCTAGATCGTTTACCAATTTGGTCTAGAGTTGAAAATGGAGTCCCTGGTTAGTCCTATGAAGAGGACACAGTGGGTACTCTAGAGGTGAGAGGCTATAATCTACTTAGCATAACCATATAAACGGGAACTTTGGATTAGCTAATGTTCTATATGCACTCTGGAGAGGGTAAAGAATATGTATGTTCCTATTTGCACAATGCATCATTTATACTTTTAAACCTTTTGGTTCCTACACAAATTATGAATTAATTGTAAGGGAACAAATTTTTTTCATAATCAGAACTCCCTTTTACATTTAGCATAGTTTAGAATTTTTGCATTTACATTTAGTTTTAAACAGAACTTGTAGGAATTTAGTAGCTTTACTTTACAACTGAACTTGCTATTATATTTTCTAGATTAATTTCTGTAGTTTTAAGTAAAATTTTCACTAAAAGTCTATACAAAGAATTATCGTTTCCCTATGAGATCGATACTGGAATTTTTATAAAAACTTTATATTACTTGAAATGATACATATATGTGTGTAGTATCCCTAGTGCGAAAACTATTATTCTAAACTTTATTATATTTCATTTTTTCACACTAGCTGCTAAATATAAATTGGGTCAAGTTATTGGCCATCTTTGGGAATATAAAAATTTGCGTAATTCAGGGTCAGGTCAGAACCCCTTGTTAATTGGAGAAGAATTCAACATGGTGCTGGTTGTTGAGGAGAGGAAAGGTGCAGACCACCTATCCAAAAGCTGATGGTCTCCTTTAATGATGCAATTACTGCTACTAAGCTCTATGATTTGGGTTGGGATCTAATTTTAATTTGACAAGAGGTATAATGTGTCAAGGATTGGACAGATTTTTTGCCAATGTTGGTTAGATTGATCAAAATTCTATCTTTACTATACAACACTTATCCAAAACTAATTCTGATCACTCTCCCATTCAACTACTGGTGATGGATCCAATTCTTCCTCACAAGAGGCATTTTAACATCATCCTGGATTTGAATCCAATTTGGAATGCTCTTAAGTGAAGACCATTGGATCAGGCTGTGAATGTTGCATAAAAAGTCAGTTGCTGCTTTAAATAATTGTACTTGAACAATATTTGGGGACATTAATAGGAGAATTCAAGAGGTTGAGAATTTGTTCTACATGAAATAAGAGGAGTTCACCAACAATCTTAGACATGGAGGAGCTTATTAATGATAATAATGCCCCTATTAAAGACATAAGGATTTAAGAAGAATTTCTGAGGCAGAAAGCTGTGGGACATATGTTCATAGATGGTGAAAAAAATTCAACATATTTCAATGCATACATTAAAAAGAGGAGATAACATAATAATATCTGCAAAATTAATAATCAAGAAGGGACTTGTCTAATTGATTGTAATCAGATTGTGGAAGATGGGCTGCAGTTTTTGCAAGAGTTGTTTAAAGAATCTCTGATAGAAGAACATTTCTTCAATGAGAAACTATTTCAGAAGCATAGAAGTTTCATTGCCAACCTAATTCTTGTTAATATCCCTATCTAGAAAAAAAAAATTCATATATTGTCAAGTCAATTAATGGATCTAAATCTGCTAGACCTGATGGGTTTACTGGCATTTTCTATCAAACATGTTGGGACATTGTTAAAGAAGATGTTATTGCAATAATACAATCATTTTTTTTATGGGAGAGATATGCATAAGTATTTTAAATCAGTTGTCATGCCTTAGTTCCCAAATCTGTACAAGTCTTCAATGGTTTAAATTTAGACCAATTAGCTCACTTCAATAATCTCTAAAGTGATAGGTGAAATTCTTGTATCTAGATTACAACCACACTTAAATATGATTATAAGCCCTCATCAATCAAAATTTATAAAATGGAGATCAATAAGTGAGAATATTTTGATGGCTAGGGAACTTGTATTGGATTTAGATAAAATATGTAGAGATAAAAAACATTATCATCAATTTGGACATAAGAAAATCATATGATACTATCTCTTAAAGATTTATTACAAAAGTTTTGACTACTATGGGATTTAACTATCAATTTTGCTCTTTGATCAATCATTTGTTGTAAGAAAATTATTATTCTTTAATTATAAATCGAGAGCAACATGGGCATTTCAAAGCTTTCAGAGGGATAAGATAAGGTGATCTATTGTCCCCTTATCTGTTTTTTTTAGCATGGAATGTTTCTCTAGAAATCTTCTGAATGTGTTTTTAGCTCACCAAAACTTAGTTTACAGTAACAAGAATAGTCCACTTATATTCCATCTTGCTTATGTAGATGATCTGATTCTCTTCACTAGAGTTAGCAAACAAGCTGTTACTATTTGATGTCAGCTAAGGTTTTTTGAGCAGGTTAGTGGAATGATATTCAACAAGCATAATTTTGGTATTTATTCTAGCAAACACCTATTCCAGAAGAGAGTTAATTGGTTGGTTGATAAATTTAGCTTCACTATTATCCCCTTCCCTTTGATGTATTTGGGGGCTCACAATAGCAAGCGAAGAAAAAAGTGTTGTCTCTTTCAAGGGTTAGTACAAAGATTTGCAAATAACTTCAATCATGGGAAAATAGTTTTTTTTTTTTCACATGGTGGCAGAGTAACCTTGTTAAAAAGTATTTTGACTACCATCCCACTTTATATCATTAAGAGTGCTAGAATGCTTAAGTCCATCATCAGCCTGCTAGAAAAATTATTCAATAAATTTTTTTAGAGTAGGTTTTCTTCTCAAGTTCACTAGATGTGATGGAAGAAACAATGCAAACCAATTCATCAGGGGGGTTTTGGATTTCAAATCTATTGAAGTCAATGAAGATTAATTTTTTTAAGTTATGGATAAAATTTAGATCCCAGTAATCTCATTGGGCATAACTTTTATTAAATAAATATTGTAAAACTAATCATCCAATGACTTGCTCTCCACAAATTTCTAATTCTATAATTAGGAAACAGATGTTACAACATAGGGAGACAACTGAAAGCTTCAACAAATGGGAACTTGGGGAAAGAAATACTAGTTTCTGGTATGATGATTGATCACCTTGGGGGACCTTGTCTGCTACATATAGTGGTCCTCATCAGCTTAACTTATTGGTCAAAGACCATTGGAGAAAGGGGAGGTGGAATCTGTCAATGTTACAACAAATGTTATCTCTTCAGAAGGTAAGAAATATCAGTAATAAGGCCATTGAATTGCAGATCAAGGATAAATTTATTTTCAAAGAACATTCAAATGTCTCCAATACTAAAACCATTGCTAAAAGTTTTTATCAATATGATCAACATGTTAAATTGTTTTGGGTTTGGAATAAAGTGTTGAAACTCTCTATATCTTATTTTTTCTTGAAGGTCTTTTCATTTGCTTCTTCCCACTGATGACATCCTAAGGCTGAAGGGTCTCAGGATTGCTTCAATGTGTATACTATCTAATTGTGAGGAGGAATCCATCCACCATATTTTCCTTAACTGCAGGTCTCCTAGCACTTGTGGCATTAGATGTATGGCAGGCTTAGGAACCTCCTCCCTGCAAGGTTGTTTTATTTAATCTTGGACTAGTGGACTGATTGAACTTCTCATTCTAATAATCTGATTAAAATCTTCCTATTATCATCTGCTAGTTTGTGTGGACAAGTAGAAATAATTATAAATATGGAACTCAACCATCTAAGATCACTCAAACTAAGGTAATCACTAATATTTTAGCACATATCCAAAAAGTTGTCAACTATGTAAGGATTGGAGATCAATTCCTAGTTGGTATTCAACCTTTAGTATAGGATATCTCTTCTTATCAAACAAAATTTCTTCCTCAACTTGTCTAGTGGAGGAAGCCTGATAAAGGACGGTTGAAACTTAATCTTGATGGTAGTTGGAAGGAGTGTTTAGCAAGGATTGGAGAAGTGTTCATAGACTACATGGGTCGGGTTAGAATGGTTTTTTCTGCTCCAACAATTGCTCTGTCTCATATTCAAGCTAGAGTTGAAGTACCAGTTACTGCTCTCTTCATTGCCAGGTTGATTCGTTTCCATCATCTAATTATGAAAATGGATTCTCAAATTTTGTGGAGGAATTGTTTGAAGCTCTCTAAACCTCACTGACTCCTCATTCACCATTTTAAGCATATTTTCAACCTAGTTAAATCCTTCTTAATTAAGTGGAAGTTTATATCGAGTGGGGGTAATGCACCAGCTGACTAGTTCTCAAAGATTGCTTTTCAGACCCAACAGGTTCTTGTTCAGAAATCTACTCCTACTAAGCTTATGTTTTTTTAAGGGAAATTTACTATATATCTTATACATTAGATCCTCTCTATGTAATACATCTTTTAATGAATAATTGAATAATATTTGTGTATATATATACACACACACTTGAGAATAAAATTATTGTAGTCAATATACATAAGTGTTTTAAGAATAATTATGTTANTTGAATAATATTTGTGTATATATATACACACACACTTGAGAATAAAATTATTGTAGTCAATATACATAAGTGATTTAAGAAAAATTATGTTAAAAAATATTAATATATGTAATATTGGGGTATTATGTATTAATAATGATTGACTTTAATTTATCTATTTATATTATTTTTAAAGAACAATATAATCTTAAGACAAGATCTATCATGAAAATAAAAAAATTTAAATTTAGATGTTAAATTTTTTGAAGGCAAGTAATGTTTAAGTTTACGGGAANATTTATCTATTTATATTATTTTTAAAGAACAATATAATCTTAAGACAAGATCTACCATGAAAATAAAAAAAAATTAAATTTAGATGTTAAATTTTTTGAAGGCAAGTAATGTTTAAGTTTACGGGAATTTTTTGTGTCTAAAATGTATAGTGATATGTTGGTGGCTTAATGGATTATTTTTATATTTTTTATGCTTTTTTTGGGTATATGTGGTGTTGTATGCATTATACAAGTAAAAAATGAACACTCAAAGCATTTGAAGCATAAAATAGGCTAATTCAACATGCTGACTCCCCATCACCCAAAGGAGGGCACCTCAATACCTGAAAAAGCAAAATTTTCATCCAAATATAGAGCAATCGACATCACAATGCAATCGGGTGCTCCAACACTCAAAATTAGTGTTGTCATGCGCCCAAGACGAGCGATGTTGCATCCAAAGACCTAATTTGTTGATTTAAAGCCACAAATTGCAGCATCACAAGCTAACGCCGTCACTCATGTTGCTACCACGTTGATAACATCAAGCCAACATCACTGCGCCTCCCACTGGCTTAGGGTGGTTTTGGGTGTTTTTCTAACAGTTCGATCTAAGGGAATGCAGAAAAACTTCAAATTAACACAGGAAAGGGAGCTCATAGACTCTTGGAACGCGGAAGAAGACCACTAGAGGTCACTCTTAGTGCAATATTATTGGAAGAGTGGCAAAGAGTGATAAAGGAGAGTTTTCACATACTTGTGTGTGACTAAAAAAAGTGTGATGGAAATCAGACAATGAAGGAATTTTGGAGGCAATCAAGTCTTAGGAACGACGCTTGCTTTATTTTAAGCTTTTCATTCATTTAACTCTTGTACTTTGGTTTAATATTAAATGAAAACCATGTTTTTATTTAAATCATGCATCAAACTTAAAATCTCTCTCTACCTTGGATCATAATTCTTTAAAATCTAAAAAAAATCATGTTAGATTTTTGAACTATTGAGTGATGAAGTTATTGTTTTAACCTTCTAACATTAATTTACATTCAAACTTACCATTTGGACATTTAAAGCTACTTTGTAATCAATGGCTGTAAAAAGAAAACCAGAGGTACATTAGATTTTAAAAAAGTAGTTTAGTGGAATATGGATATTGACAATAGATTCTTGCAATATTTTTAGAGAATGTGGATGTTTGTGAATTCTTGCAGGGTTATGTGAGTCTAACTATAATATGAGATCCTATATCTTGTTATATCTCCAAAGAGATAAGGACTAATAGATCCTAGTTGACAAATATAGTTCAAAAATTGCTTGGGGAAATTTAGATTACATTGAACTAACTCAAGAGAGACCTTCACATTACTTAGAAAACCCTTCTCACGTACTTTAGATTCCCACTATAAAATTAGAATTTTATACCATTTTAAACTAATCATAAGACTAGTAAACTAGCAAATTGACTTGTAGAAAATTACCTCTTTCATTGTCGCTCGATACACGAAGTAATAATCCATATACTATTTGATTCAATACGTATACTTACATGATAATGTGTGTGTTTCATTGTACTACAGATCACCCATCAATACCTTCCTCTAGGGAGCGTTTCCGCAAAATTATTGATCTCATGGATGCCTTCCCTTGCTAGCTTTTCTAGAACAGCCAATCTCACAAAGATCCAAGCTTTGCTTCAAACCAATTAATTCAAATTGGTTTTTAGGGCTTCTACTTCAATAAATAATATGCACTCCACAAAAAAATATATTTGATTTAAATTAATTTAATTTATTTTTTGAAACAAATATGTAATGATGATCTACATTAAATTAAGAATATTAAGAATATTGCAATAAGCCATATAATTCTAAAGTCTTTTACATATATACTACACCGTTCTTCAGTATTTACATCTATAACATCTAAACATCCAAATTTACATTAACGCCCCTCAAATAAAAAGTAATACCAATGGCATTATACATGTTAATACATCATCAGAATTGTGTGGCACGTTCGTAAATTTCACATAAAAGATTTTCAAATTTCTCTTAAATTAAAGGTATTTTTTTATTTTTTTATTTTTTATTTTTGGCCTGCCATAAAAAAAAATTATTATATCAAGACATCTCGTATAAATTTACACCAATAGGGACAATTTAGGCCATACACTATGTGGGACTAATTTTTCCACCGAACAGCATTTAAATCCCGAGGAAATTACCTCATCAGTCATCACCTGTAAGGTGCTGACAACGAATATGCTTCTCTACCGCCGGCGTGCGGCGGAGTTGGCCGCTAGAGACCACTTCAGCTTCTCCTCCCCCGTCTCCGATCATCTCGAGTATGGCAGCTGGGCTCAAAAACTCAGAACCCTAGACGATTCCTTTAGCAAGCGGAAACCCCATAGCGAATTCGGCCCATATGCTCGAACAATCCGCCTCTCCGTTGAAGGCTCTAACGATGACTCTTCGCCGCCTCTGTGGAAATCAGCATCACCGATCTCCCACCCTACGTCACAAATTATCGAGAAATACCGGCACGAGATGATGGATCTGGCCCGCGACTTACCAGAGACTGATTACGAGCTTTCTCTGAGGGATATGGTGGACCTTAAGCAGATTCATCGAAGTGGGAAAGAGGAGGAGGAAGCCGCGTTGACGGAGAGGCTGGAGGTGAGTAAAGTGGGAGAAAAGAGGAGGGTAAGGAAAGTTTCGAGAACCGGTAGTATGGATTCTGGTGGGTTTCTTCTGAAGTTGTTCTTGCCGAGTTTTCCAGCGGTTCTTGGAGGTAGCCGGAAGATCTCGCCGAGGACGATTACAGCGGGAGATGATGGGGAGTGGATTAATGGCCGGCTTCGAGAGAGGAGCAGTAGCAATGGTAGCCAGGAAAGCACTGATAGCAGCTGTAGCAGCAGAGGAAGAAAAAAATGGTATGTGTTTTGCTTCTTCGTGGGCTCTATCTCGATCTAATAGTTTTGTCCAGACGAGGCACTGCTTGATCGATGGATTTAAGCTGGATTTATGAT
>JXCR01120122.1:0-10627 GCA_002079205.1 Phalaenopsis hybrid cultivar | reverse complement strand
AATAAGCCCTAAGGAATGCTCCCTAATAACACTTAAATGAATTCAAAGGATTAGACCTAAGCAGTATAAAGCCTTTAGGATAAGAATTGGGATGGAATGGGAAGCCACTCGCATGAGGGTAAATGAATATGTTGGGTCAAACTTAGGAATACCTACCTCACCTCCTAAGATAGGATAATAAAGACCACCACCACCCTTCCTCTAGTGACTCTAGAAATCTAAGAGGGGTCAACAGATATTTGAGATTTTAGAGATTGTCAATAAATTCACCATCAATGTGTATTATGCTAAAGTCATAGNAAGAGGGGTCAACAGATATTTGAGATTCTAGAGATTGTCAATAAATTCACCATCAATGTGTATTATGCTAAAGTCATACAACAAATGCAAACTCATGTGACGTTTTTAAAAGATGTCTTGGACAAAAAGATGAAGCTAAGAATCGGTAAGATATTGCCCTCAACTAAAGAATGCACTGTCATCATGCAAAAGAAGTTACTTACAAAATTCAAAGACTTGAGTAGCTTCACCATCCATAGTGCCATAGGAATGCGATTTAGTGGGAGGGTATTGTGTTCTAAGAGCCATAATCAAACTTATGTCCCTAATCATTTTCAAAAGGCTAGGATTAAGAGAAGTTTAGCCCACCAACTCAACCTTTCAGTTAGTTGATCGATCAATGATCTACCCAAGGGGAATTATAGAGGATGTCCTAGTTAATGTTGATGAATTCATATTTGCCTAATTTTGTGTTCCAAGATAGAGAGGAGGATAAAGATATTACCTTAATTCTTGGGCAATCTTTTTTAGCCATTGAGTGATGATCGATGTTTAGAAGCAAAAACTTACTATGAGATTTAATGACCGGGAAGCAACTTTTGAAGTTTTGCAATCCATAACTTTTCTACAAGCCTTTAGGTATGATTATGGCCATAATTTAAAAGGGGTGAGAAGGGTAGTTGATAAGCATTCTTCAAAATCTGATAAATTGGATGTCGAAGATCAAGCTGTTATAGATGAATTTTGTTGGAATATGATCTAAGAATAAATCCTCTCTTTATTTAGAGGATCCCCTTATCACAGTTAGGGAGAAAGTTGAGCTTGTAAAATCACCTGTAGGGTTGACAATTTCCGATAGGCAAAGAGAGGACAGCTTTGTAAGAGAATATTTAATTGTACCTCTCATGAGTTTGGATGGGTCGAGCAAATTACAAGAAGGAAGTGTGTTGAGAGCCTTCGGGCAAGGATTTTTTTAGGGTCTACCATCTGATTTGACTCCCGTCATACTATTAGAAAGATGTTTGTAGAAGGGAGATTAAGAGGGTGTTAAAAAGTCTAAACATGGGGGTAAGAAAAGGCACTGATTCTTTAGAAGATCTTGAAATAGAAAGGGCATTAGATGATTTAAGAAATTATCCAAGACTATTGAAATTTGAGATGATTGATCGATGTTTGTTGAGAAAACAATTTGATCCTAAAAAATCATGTTAGGTTTTATCAAGATAGGCACCATCTGGCTAATGATGTTAAACCAAGTGCTACATTTGGTGGCAATCTAAGCATTATCTTAGGATTTCATTAAAAGTTTGGTTTTTTTTATGTGTTTTTTTTTTTGTTTTGTGTGTGGCTTAGGCCTTGTTTCATGTCAGAGTAGGGTGTGTTAGGATCCTCGTCAGAGTAGTCAAATTTTAATGGGGTGTTGGAGATGAAACGGAAGGTAATAAGAGAGAAGTGGCTTAGGAACACCCATACCTGCAGTGCAAGGCACCTATGCCCCACTGTGCAAGCCAAAGCACACACGCACCACTCTTGAATACACCCACACAGTGAGACAGAGTGGGTGACATACATGCCCCCACCTTTTAGCACGATTGTTTCACGTGTGCTAGTCCTTAGTGCACCCGCACCTGAATCAGGCTCACCCACACATGGTTTTAACTTTCTAGCGCACCCGTATTCTACACTCTGGTGCACTCACAAATATGCCTTTAAGGTATGTAATCATTTCCCTCCAAGTGATCTCTACCTTAGCCAATGCCAAAAGAGAAGAAGAAAAGAAGGTCAAAGAGGAAGATGAAGAAGAATGAGAGAAAGAAGGAAGGAGAGGAAAAAGGAGCTCCTTAAGCCACTAAAGGTGAGGCACCTAGTTCAATCAAACTCTTTTTAGTTATTCCTTTCATTCCAAGATCTTGAACCTCTTGAAACCCAAGAGAAAGGGAAAGAAAGAAAAAAACTTTTGAAAATAAGAAGTTTGTTAGCTTAAATGTTGCAAATTGCTATTATGACTTTTTTATATCGACGAAGTTGATCTCCAACCCAGAGGTCGAGTTGAGGGGAAAATCATTAGCTGGAGGAGGAAGTAATTCTAATACACTGCTCCCTCTATTGTACTCCATACCATTTGCAAGTTCTTCTCAAATGTGAAGGAACCCTTAGATGAAAATGTATTTGTGTGGGGGAAGTGGGTCATGTTTGACTTCAACACAATTAACTCATTTTTGGAATAGAACAACATCTTCAACCATGAGTAATCCAACTAATATGGCTTCAGTTTAAGAGAAATTATTAATTTTCTCACTAACTGCACTACACAGTGGTAGGTACAAGATGAGAAAATTGTTAATTTCCTGAGCGCTGCTATAAACAAGGACTTCAAGCCCTATCACTATTTTATAAGTGTCAGGATGATGGCCACCACCAATCTAACTGAGGTATTAAAGGGCCACAACGTGCTGAGTTACTGATTCAAATGGGTAAGTTAATCAATTTTAGTTTAGTCCTAGATATCTTTCATAGCCACAGAGTCAACGACGACACCGTCGTAGGTCTAGGTCACCCAAGCCTGGTTACTATGCTATGCTCCAATGCTAGTGTGCTTAGAGAGAGGTAGGCAGAATAGTTGAATCCCACTAAGCTGATCACCAAGTCTATCATCTTCTCATATGGGCAAACGTCCACACACGAAAGGGAAGAGTTATTTTCTATCATAACCGTCCCAACAAAAGCCTTCTTTATTAATCCTTGTGATCTTTGATTATCTTATGTCCCTATCCATGAATATCAAGGTGATGCAATGGGAGTGCATGATCTTTATGAGAGTTTGCATTTCAGTTTATTTTGTATGGCTGTGTGAGGACCATGACGAGATGGACGACCTTGTAGGTTCTTCTAAATGGGTTGTTAATCGTTGTATGATTGGTATCACATGTGAAATCACGATGAGGGCAATCAAGTATGTCTTTTCTTTCTGATGCAGTGTTTTTTGAGATACATGTGGATGACCTTTTTTGTTATATGCACATGTGACGCATGCAATCTTGGTGTTACATGGGTTAAAGACAACTAAGTCTATTGTCTTCTTGTAGTGACATATTCATTGGTTGGTGTACGAGTTCTATGAAACCTCATGATTGTACTAAAGTGTAATTATTACTGCTTTTATCAATTTATACTTATTGTATGACTAATCAATTTTCTTTTGAAGCATTTAGAAAAGTTGAGCTCTGGGATTTCAGAGGCCTCCCGACGATTGTTATGCTACTGCGGACTTCAGACTTCCTTGTTGACGTTATGTTAGTCACTTAGCTATGAGAGACAGTTCTACAGGTGCCCGCAAAAAATCACGGAGAACTGTGACTTCTTCTAGTTGGTAGATAGGCTCGAAGAATCAACTACCAAGAGTGACTAGGCGTGCAGACTATCCCTGAAGGACGACCTAGCTACTGACATACACAATCTCCACTTTAAAAGTAATATTATCATGTTTTTAAATGTTACTTTAATAGTCACATTCCTTATTTTAATAATCATGATACTCATTATTAAGTGAGGTATATATCTTATTATTTGTACTGTTCTGAAGTGGATTTTTGTTTCTCAACTATCAAATATATTGTTATGAGAGTTTGCAACCTACTATACAAAGGCAGAATAGTCATTTGTCCAAAAATGACAACAAAATAGTTGTTTTCCAACAATGCAAATCAAACAGCCTGCCAACTTATTCTCAACTACTACTTATCAGTAGATTTCTGGGGCAACTACTTATCAGTAGCTTATTAATAAGCTGTTGCTGCCCCAAATAGACCCTAAGTCGATCTTGACCCTAAATTATATTAATCTATATTTTGTGTTAATNCAAAAATGACAACAAAATAGTTGTTTTCCAACAATGCAAATCAAACAGCCTGCCAACTTATTCTCAACTACTGCTTATCAGTAGATTTCTGGGGCAACTACTTATCAGTAGCTTATTAATAAGCTGTTGTTGCCCCAAACAGACCCTAAGTCGATCTTGACCCTAAATTATATTAATCTATATTTTTTGTTAATCTTTACATTTATTTTTTCAAATAACACAAGTTGAATCGTGAAATTATTTAAATACTTTAATTAGCTCATATTATTTTTTTATCAAACAAATAATTTAATTCCACTTAATGGCTTAATTTAATTTTAAGTAGATGTCAAATAACCCTTAAAAGTGAGGATTAACTATTTAAGCCTAAAATAGATTTTTAATTTCTAACTCAACAAGAAAATGAGAGTTAGGTGACCATACTTAACCAATTCTGCATTTTACACAATTAAAAAAGTTATAATGTTTAATTAACCAACTTTCAAACTTTATAAGTAGGAGCACTTTTAGACTACAAAAATAAAATTTAACCTCCTAATTATGAAATGAAAAACTCCTATGACTATAAAAGTCAAGTATGCATGTGACTTATACCAATTAGTTTCTTTTATTTAGTTCTTAATGGATAGAAAAATCTTCAATGTTGAATAGATTATTGTTTTGTTGGGGTACATAAAAGTAACTAATGTTATTGGAGGACAAAAAAAAAAACTTTCCATATTCTCACATTAAAGAATATATCAATTAAATCTTAGAAATTAATGGAATTCCTTGAATTTTAAAATTTTGGTTCATCATGGTGTGATTTAACTTTGACTTTTTCACTATCATATTATAAATAGAATGAATATATGTATCCAAAAAAATTATGTTTTTGAAAATTTTCAATCAATATAAATAAAAAAATTAAACAATGAGGTCGTATAAGTCATCAACTATCATCTTAAGGGATGTAGCATTAATTAGATGATAATTAAATAAAAAAATTATTTATAATTATAGCTATATTAATTGAAAATAAATTTGTAGTTTTCTTTTGATTTCAAAACAATAAAGATTAAAATTATGATACATTTTACTCACAGTTAATTTATTCAAAAGAGTATAATTTGTTAAAGCTATGCCAACACTATTAGTGTATTAAAGTATTTTGTATTAGTTAACCAAAAAAAATTACTAGAGCTACCACATGGCTTTTTCCTTAACCTTTCAGTGATTGTTAGTCAAACGACAACCACACTGACTATATTTTTTCTCATTTGTACTAACAATAATTTCTTCGATCAAAATTTGAGAAAAAAAAAATCTTGTGTACAATTGAGGTCCATCTAATGAGAAAACATTACATGAAGATTATTATGTAATTTTGTGTTTTTAGTATAACAATTTGCAATTATATGTTCATTTTGTATTTAATTTTAATGGAGTGTAAATTTATGATATACTCATTAATCTAATAAAATATTGTATATTGTGAGTACCTAATTATGTACTCCCATAATCTTCATATAAAATTGCATATATAAACCAAATGTAAGAATTTATCTAATGTAATATTCAAATTTAGGATCAAGTAAAATGCTGAAGCAACTTAGTAACTTCTTCAAATGTGTTATTTATTTAAATATACACTAGAAACTTGCCTAAAACTACTGCATCATACTTTCATCTTGATGATTTTAAAAAATATTCATTAATATCCAACAAACAATCAAAGAAATAAATTAAACAAAGATGGAACACAAGATTTTCCAATACAAAAAAATTTTAAATAGTTGATGAGGGTTTTCTTAATGGCATGACATAAGTTTTGTCAGCACCTCCCATAAATTTAGAGAAAACATTAATATGATGTACATAAAATTAAAAAATTGCTACTATTCTTATTATTTTCTATAAAGTTAGAGTCCCCTTATAAGAGATGATGATAGTATAACTTGAAGCCTAAAGGAAGCTTGTAAAATAACACTTAATGGTCTAGGGGTCATATTGGATGGTTGAGATGTTCCCCTTCTAGATGTGAAGATGGTATGACTGGAAGGTGGTAGGCAAGATCATGTAGTAAAGTGATGTAACATAGGCTATAAAATGAGCCATAGTAGTCCTTGGAGAGATCTAAGTATAACAAGACCTTAAAGTAACAAATTTGTAATAAAGAAAATTATAAAGGCCACTAGAGCTTGCCATATTAGTCTCCTATTACGATGATAGTTTAAAATGTTTGAGAAATATTTATAGAGAAAGCAGAGACTCAATGACAAATAATCAACACAAAATTGAAGAAGGATGAATATTTCATTTCTTTCAAGTAGAAGAACTGAATTCTTAATAGTTGATGCACAACTATTAGTGGGAAAAACCAATCCTTCTCATATTTGGAGGGTTATACTAGATACCTCAAAGTTGCTTAAAAATTAAAAGTTGTTAGAATAACCCCTCCCCTAAAAATAAGGCAAATTAAATGATTAGAAATTAAGATGCAATAATTCAAGCTCATCAAATTGTCTACTTTATGTAATTAGGATAGTTAGTTATACTCCTAGATGATGGGAGTATATTGGACAAATTAGAGTCGATGATATAAATTGAATCCAAATTATCAAATTAGTTGATTGGGGCTTCATAATACAATGATAACTCTAAAGTTCTCTAAGATTTTTTAATCATAAAATGCAAAAGATGAGAAACTTAGTAGATTTTAAGAACAACATTCTAATCCTTATCAAATAATATGCTAAGTATTTTTATTTTTATTAATAATAGATACATGAAATTATAGAGCGAGTGTCAAAATGATCTGACTTCTGAGTTAGCTCAATTGAATTATTTAAAAATTGGTTAGATCAAGGTATCAATTCTCAATTGACAATGGTGAGGTGGTGAATTAAATTGTCAAAATCTCCAATCAGCATCTAGAGTAGAACATTTTATAGCTCTTGACACTACAAACCTAATTTTTCATAATTTTAACCATCATATAAATTATAACAACTTTTTGAAATTCTAATGACAAATATTAAAGCCAACAAAAAATGATGATGATATATCAAAATCTTATTCTTAAAATGCTCATCTTCTTTTGAGAACATAGTATGAATAAAATTTAAAATTGTTAAAAAAAATGATTTTAGTCCACAATTTTTTTTCCATCTCTATGAACTTTGGTTTTAAGAAAAATCAAATTTTGATATCATTTAATGAATTGAAATTCTATCAAGGCTATAAAACTAGAGGAAATTTAGATTAAGTGAGTAAAGTGAGTTGAAAAAAATAAAATGTAAATCATATAAACATGTGTTTGTGTTGTTCACAATGGGAAGGGTTTCAAGTATCACTTCAATGTGCTCCTATGTCATAAGACGAAGAAAATATTTCGTCCGGACACCGCTCTTCCAGATGACCAACCACCGAGCGCCACGTCACCATACACCTTATCGGCGGGAGACATGGCGCTCTGTGGTTGGTCGTACCGACGTGCGGACGTCCGGGCAAAATACTTTTTTTTCCATAAGACAGAGGTGGCAAGTATTTCATTTTATTTTATTTTTTAGTTATTTTATTTTTGTGACAACACTAATAGTTAACCTTTGAAGACAAGAGTTGCAAGTGTAATGGTTTCGCATTGCTCGAATGTCTTTGGGTTGTACTCGATCCTAACCTGTCAACTTGAATTGTCACCCCACAGTGCGAACTTTGTAAAACCCCTTACACTTAAAACAAAAGGCTTAGTTCATGCGAAAAATATGCCCAAATTTATAAGTTTTGTTGTGCCAATAGAATCATCTGGCTAAGGCACCCATCTTAACATAATACTTAACAAAACTAAAACTTAGATCTTGTTCGCATTAACAACAACGAGTCTTTGTCCCGCTCAGTGGAGTCGGCTACATGAATCATTTTTTTCCACTAGCAAAAAAACAAAAAAAAAATAAAATTCTAGCCTAAAATAGCATAAATTTTCTCAAATATGACTTTGACTTTCAGATAGCCATCAAATACTCATTTAAGTTATGTTTTTTCTTGCGTTTATTTAAACATGAACTTAAATAACCATTCAAAAATAATCTCCTTTGGAAAATTAAGATATGTGCCCCTCAATTTTTATGTATTTACATATCTAACACCTAAACTTCAGTTCCTACATGCATGCATGAAAATGTATATTTCAATTTTAAAAACTAAAATGATGGTATTTTTGAAATAAAACTAATGATTTAGATGATCTAAATGTAAAAAAAAAAAAGGCAAACTTCAATGAAATTAAAACGGAGCATAATGTCTACAAGTTTTGCGTAATCACCCCTTTTCCTAACATTATTTTAACCTTCTAATTACAGAACGGTCGACTCCTATGAGAGCAGCTTATTCGGTGTGGTGGTGTTTTGAAAACGCACATAACCTATTTAGGTAAACTATGTTTTGGCAGCTTATGCGTTTTCAAAACGCTAAAAACAGTGTTTTCACACCGCACCTATCTAGGTGAGGTGCAGTGGCAGCTTTCTGGCAACGATATGATCTTTCGAAAAAAATAAAAGTTCTAGCAGATTATTTTTAATCAGCCTATCAGCAGATTATACAATAAGCTTCAGCCGCCCCAAAAAGACCCTAAATAGCACGCGGCTTGTAACAACAAGAGGCATTTATTTAATATCTAAATAATGACATTTCCAAACTTAATCATATCTTTTATATCTTTTAAACTTGACTATAACGCATTAAAAAAATAGAAATAATTATAAAATTGTCCTCCGCTCCACAACTATGTCTTGAGGAAGATTTGGTTGCCTCAATAACCTACGAATTCTGTAAATTATAGTTGGGAAACACTTGAGATTTTGACATCGAGATTCGGAATCACGTGCGCTCATGACTTTTGTAATTTTTTTCTCCTATTTCGTACCTTATAAAATCAATATGAGGCATAAAAGGTCATCATTTTTTAAGCTTGTGTGTGGATTAGAAGAAATTAGCTATATATATATTAATTTTGATAATTTTTTTCAAAGCTGAAGGATTAGAAATCCAATGACTAGAATTAGAGCAATGGACTATAGAGAGTTTCTCTGCAATCATTTATCTCTAATGTGTCTAATAATTTGAATACCATCTCCTTAAGGCCAACTAGGTCAGGGAGGATTCGAACCCCCGACCTGAGGGGTCTTATTCCTTGGATGCCAACCAACATACCAGATATGCACGACACACACACACACACACACACACACACACCCCTCTGATCTAGGGTTTGATTACCCCCAACTGTAGGGTGTGGTACTCAAATTATTAGGCACATGAGGGATAATTGGGGCTCGTATAATAGCCTCCAACCATTCATTTTTAATATATATATGATAAAAAATTTTCTTACCATGAAGACAAATTGTTTATTTTTGAGGAATTTGTAGAAGATAGGACCAAATGAAACCTAGTCATGTTGGATACTTTGTGATTGGAATTAAGGAGCTTTTAGAAGTNTAGGACCAAATGAAACCTAGTCATGTTGGATACTTTGTGATTGGAATTAAGGAGCTTTTAGAAGTTTTTTTTAATCTCTAATTACAGCCAACTAGTTTACTGAATTGACAAATTTCATTATTTATCTCAGAACCTCATTTATAACTTCAAGTAACNTACCGCCAACTAGTTTACTGAATTGACAAATTTCATTATTTATCTCAGAACCTGATTTATAACTTCAAGTAAGNAGGACCAAATGAAACCTAGTCATGTTGGATACTTTGTGATTGGAATTAAGGAGCTTTTAGAAGTTTTTTTTTAATCTCTAATTACCGCCAACTAGTTTACTGAATTGACAAATTTCATTATTTATCTCAGAACCTGATTTATAACTTCAAGTAACCACATGAGAGATATGATTTTTTTTCAAATTAAATTTTAGAATATATTTATTAAAATAATTATTTAAATAAAATAATAATTTAACGGACATGATTTCTAAATTCAATATTCTAACCAATTTTATTAATTCTCAAAATATGATTTCTAGATTCAAGCAGCCAAATGAGTCCACACTTGGAACAAATATTACGTTCGGACTACGGACATAGAGATACGTTTGGAGTCCAATGAAATCAAGCCAAATGCAAATGATAGAAAAAAAAAGGAAATATTTCACCCTGTATTATTCCGTGTTATTCAGATGTTATTGTGATGACATTCATATATTATTGTGTTCTGGGAATAATTTAGTGTTATAATAACACAATAACACATTAATACCATCACAATAACACATGAATAACATGGAATAACACGGGAGAAATATTCCCCTGTGTTATCGAACCGGGCCACAATAAAACGAGTTTTTTTTTTTCCCGATCAGCTCCACGTGGAGGTGATTCATTGACTCCAAACGTATCTCTATGCCCAGAGTCCGGATATAATAATTTTTCCTACTTGTGTTTGGGAAAGAAATATGAATAAAATAATATTTCACTTTCCCCTAATCATTTTAGAAAAAAAGGACAT
>JXCR01120111.1:3975-19754 GCA_002079205.1 Phalaenopsis hybrid cultivar | reverse complement strand
GAAATGGAGAATACATAGCTTATACATAGAGATGAGCCCTCATCTTCTTTCTATGGCCTCCCTCTCAAGCGACACCTTGATACAAGGCCTCAAGATACTCTCCTCCTCTCTAACTCTCTAGCTATTATCTCCTCCTTTGTTGTAGCTTAAGATCTCTTCCCTTGCTCCTCCTTCGTGATAGCTTAAAATATCTTCCCTTGCTCCTCCTTCGTGATAGCTTAAGATCTCTTCCCTTGCTCCTCCTTCGTGATAGCTTAAGATCTCTTCTCTTTTGCTCCTCTTTCGTGCTAGCTTAATATCTCTTCCATTTTACTCCTCTTTCGTGATAGCTTAAGATCTCTTCCCTTGCTCTCCTAAGCCTCACACCCTCTCTATTTATAGAAGCAAGAGAGTGGTAGGTGGGAGGTAGGTGAGTGGTAGGTGAACGGTAGGTGAGCGGTAGGTGAGATGTGATAGGTGAGAGGTACCACATTACAAAAATATCATTTTACCTTAGTTCAATAATTGGGGGTCAAAATAACAGTTTACACCGCTCAAATTTTTCCTTAAAATAAAGTAGTGTGTGCCAATTGCTCTTAGCACTTAAGCGCCCTGGACTTGGTGCATATGAGCCAAAGTTTCTGTATCGAACATTAGGCACCTATGCGCCAAGGTGGGCGCATAAGTGCCCTGCCTACTATCACTCTCATGTTGAGTGGGTCAATATGCATCATGGTCGACACCTATGAGGCGACCCCGCTCTACCCGACGACCATATAGTGGGCTCATATGTGTCCATAGGCTGCTGCATATGCGCCAACTTCTCCGTTCTTCAGCTCCAAAACATGTTGGTACATATGCGCCAACAACCCGACTTGCTCTATTCGCACAAATCTGTCTCCACACATATAGTAATAACGGTGGCAGCCGATCAGCAAGTGATGATGCAGATGAGCAACGAGCGAAATCAATATTTTTAATATGTTTAAAGTCCGTTCAAATCAAATAGATATTAAGAACATTGAAAATGAATGATAGGAAATTTCAAATACATCAACCAAAATACTCTACGTATCAGTCTAAAAAATCAAATCCTCTACATTTCAAATGCTATACGCTCTAGATACAGCCATGTACACCGTAGATGCCGGCAAAAGTGGGCTTAATACCATAACTTTCTTTAAAATGGAGGCAAGTATAGTTTGGATACAGAAATTAAGTTAAAAAAGAATCTACCAAATTTAGGTTTGTCCACTCTACCAAAATATTAATTGTTGGGTGATCCAAGTTTTTTTTTAATATAAAACAACCGATTGAATCATAAAGTTATTCTTTTGACATTCTTTTTTTTCTTTTTCTTTTTGGAGATTTGTATTTTTGCGCATTAAATTGTTTGGAAACTTAAGGCCCGTTTGCTGTTTGGTTTGCGCGTTTTCTAAAATAATATCTATCGCGTTTGAGTTTTTTACACTAAACGCAGACCGCAGGTTGACCGCCGCGTTTCAGGATAAGCAAAAGCTACCCTAAACAAACCCTAAACCTTTTTATTGTTATACAATCATACCTTTGCTGAAATAATGATACAGTAAGACTAATGGTGGAAGCTGCTTTATTTTTTAGATTGTGGCAAAATTTTCTTTTTTAGGTTGAGTAAAATTTTTAAATATTTGATTTTATTTTCAAGCATTGAATAAGAAAATATTTAGGTGAGGCCAAATTACTAAATTATTTAAATAATATAAGAAAGATCTATTAAATTTAATTATTTATATAGAGAAATCTCAAATTTTAAGATGGGTTGGATATACCTGATTCCACCAGTGATGAAACTTGTTAGAATGCTTAGATCAACCTCTTAAGATGTTGCATTGAATAAGTATGCATCTTTATTATATACTGTCTTGAAAATTTTATTATTATTATTTTTTTTAGAATAGTGTGGGCTTAAGCTAATTTCATTAAGGAAATCAATTACAAGAATGAGTGAAAAATGTCAGCAAAATGGGCAAAGTTATTAAAGCATAAGAATTTTATTAGATAATAATGAACAAAAGTGTTTGGGGATAGACTCATACATAAAATGTCAATGTATGAATGAATCACATGTCGATTGTCGTATAACATCCATAGATTCCTAAGAAAATGTGTGATTTTCGAGAAAGGCTACTAAATTTATTTGGTTATATTAGCAGTAATTATTTTGATCAAATAAAAAAGACTTGCATCACTCCCTAAAGCTCAGACATAATAACAAAAGACCAATTTCAATTGTAGAGAGCCATTAACCATTGATTCAAGAATCCTTGGTCTTTTGTTAGTGGCCCATGTAGAAGTAAGACAAAAAAAAAAAAAAAACCATTGTATCAAATGACGTAAATAAAAACCAAATAATAAGTAGAGATGGCCTTTTAGTAGCATTATGCACAAGAAAGGTAGAAGCTGTCAAAACATGCAACAAAATAAGTTGAAAGCAAAAAACTCCAAACAAGAAGCAATGTCTTTATCTTCCTTATAGAGACGGAAAGACTAAGAAATTAGTGAGTGTGGGTTTAGATCAACTTGTTGCACATCTTGTAGCAACTTGAGACATGTAACCACGGTTCTTTAGATAATCAGTTGTTCTCAATCCAGCTAATAAAGCCATCGAACAAAAAATTGCAATGTTGATAGAGTTAACTTTGAACCNTATATATATATATCATTCACAATAGAGTTACAAAAAAAATGTTCCTTCTTCTAGCAAACAAAATATTTTGTCTTCTAGGCCAACTAAAACAAATATAGCATGAAAACATAAACGATTAATCAACAATAAAGCTTATGAAAGAAGCTAGTTCCCTTCAACCAAAATAGAGATCAAGTTCTAGGGTCTATTTTAATATAGCAAAATGGCTCAAATAAATCGATCATCAACACTTACATCCAATTTATATTTAGACAAGAGGGTCACAGTCTTTATCTTTTTTAGATGTTGAAATGTTAGAATTGGGCTAAACCCATTTGGAGCAAGAAGGGCTTTATGCTAGCAAGAAAATAGTGAAAAGAGATTATAAAGTTTCCAATGAATCTTGACATTACTCATAAGATCAAGTACATAGATGGAATTCAAGCTAACACCACCCTATCTCTAAGAAGGGTTGTCTATTGTCACAAGATAAGATAAGTATTTCTAAATTTTCTTCACATAAGAGATTACGTGGTGTGAGAGAAATAGTATTTAAGGATGCGCATAGGAATAGAGAAAATAAAGCAAAAAAAAAAAACAAACAAACAAATATTAATGAATGATTTGATAAGTTGGAATATAAAAATAATAGATAATAAATTAACATTTCATTCAACAAGCTAACTATTGAGTTTGTCTAGAATAAAAGTACAATATTTTTCTTAGATTAGCCTTGGGGGGAGACATATGGTTACGTATTTGAGGGTGAAATGTCTAATATTAAATACCAAATTAATATTGAATCCATTCTTTTATCATAGATTTGGAAAATATAAAACTGATTTGTAAGGGTTAATTAATTTATAGTCCCCTCATGAAGTTAGTAAGATTAGAACTTGATCAATGTTAGGATTTGCTTGAACCATGACTAGCAAATTGCTTGCAATGAGAAGGTTTGAGATTGAATTGAAACCCTCAATGATCGAAGAATATTTGAGAACAATTGCCTCATGATCTTGAAGGATGGAGAAAAAAATTCCATGGAAATGAAGCCAAGAAAAAGGGCCACCTTTATCTTAATGAATTTATTGATTTAAGAAAGTGTATAAATTCAGCTTTGAGAATAATAGATAAATGAAGTATCATTAATGCATGATTTAATATAATTAATAAAAGTTTATAGGATTTCACTAACCAAAATAAGATTACATTTAAACTCGAGAGTGTCACATCATGTTGGATGCACAATAAATACTATGAATAAATTCAAATGATTTCTCTTATATATATATAAGGTCATTAATATCATCAAAATATTATAAAACATAAGCCAAAATTTACGATACAATAATCTTAAATAAATTTAAAAATCAAATATTAATTTAATTAAAAATTACAACATCAGACCATCACACCAACGCAAAATTATAACACTAATTGTCCAGGACCAAACGGATTAACAAAATAACATCATTTGTCTAGGTTTCATGTGCAGAGAACTCCAATAACAAAATTCACCTTTCATTCCCAGCAAGAATAAATAATTTAAAAAAAAAAAAAGAAAAATAAGAGACATTTACTTATATACCACCCAATTCCTACGCATTTCCACATCTAACACCAAAATCTTACATGTCACATTATTATCACCCAAACCATTCATATCACTTCAAAAATATCCCCATTTCAATTTTTTAAAAGTGAGAATCATGTTTTCACGCATGGGTATGGTGGCATGCATGCAAAAATTAGAATTTTTGTATTAGATTTGTAAATACAGAAGAATTGAGTTGTATGCATGTACATTTTTAAAAAATGAAAGCATGCATTACCTAGGAAACATCAAAGTCGTTGGGAAAAGTTTTAGCCTGCTTACAAAAGTTAAAATAGTCTGTTTGGAGCAGCTGCAACATATTGGATGATCTTCTGATAAACAGATTAAAAATAATTTTGTTGATAAGCTAGGTGTGGTGACTATTTTTTATTTATTTTTTTTAAAATCAGATCATTGCCAGAAAGCTGCCACCGCAGCTATATAGGAGCGGTGTGAAAACGTAGTTTTCAACGTTTTGAAAACGCATAAGTTGTCAAAAAACAGTTTACCCAAACAGGTCAGGTGTGTTTTTAAAACGGCATCACACCAAATAAGCTACCCCAAACGGTTACTTAGTCCCACATTGGGAAAGCAAATTATATAATTTTGTTATTTAAATACAGAAAATTCATTAAGACTAAACGTCTTAATCTTCTATAAATGTGCTGGCTTAGCTATTGATTTTAATACTTGTTTAAATTTTCTGAACTCGTTTTGATGAGCTATGTCATATAAACTTTTAAAATCCTATACAAAATAGGTCAAGGTCAGGAGTTAGAGTGTTGTTTTCAATAAAATTTAAAGTCTTAAGCCATCAAAGAGAGTTGGCATCCCAAATCATATCAAAAACTTCTCTGCATTAATTCATGGCAAGATTTTAAAGATAAGTTTTTAAAAATTTTAATATTAAAAATAGATAAATTAAAAATAAAATTTGGAAAATGAGCAAATTCGTCGGCTGCTGGCGCTGGCGACTCAGCCACACAGCTAAAAAATTGTTTTATGCGAGGGAAGGAGTTCGTTGGTTCGCCAGCGGCCGGGTTCCAGCAGGCGGCTCGGAAAACATAGAGGGAGACAGTGGAGGAGTTGCACAGATTGAAATAGAGAGAAAATGGTCATTGTTCGGGCTTGCTAATGTCAAGATAGTCAGAGGAGTTGTAAGTCTCTATTCAAGCACACAGAAACCTCTCCTCTTTCTTCTACATACAAATCACAACTCGCTTCTGCCTTTCCCATTCACGTGAAAGCCATCTCCCCTCCTCTGGCATCCATTGAATACTTTAAGAAAAGAGAAAACTTTAAATATAGAATTATTTTAATATTTTATAATTAAAATAAATTGATTTAAAATATCAGTAACATAATGACAGAAGCATTAGAATGGCTCGTGCAAAGAGATCCCACCAAATGGAGTTTTTTGTATGATATGGAGTTTCAGATATGGCACAATGAAACCTAATGCATCTGACTGCTTCAACGGAGTCCTAAAATGCGTAATAGAATTGCCCGTTCAAGCCTTAATATGTTTTATTTACTACAATGTTGTCAATTTTTTTCTCAAAGGGTCAAAATTGTAGATTATCTTGAAGCAAAAAATGAATCATTTTTCACACAAAAAATCACTAGAAGCCTTTGAATATATGGGGATGAAGCAAGAAGAATGCCCACACCCACTCGTGTAAACATGCGCGAGTACGAAGTATATGAAATTTCATGTCGATCTTATCAAGTTCAGATGAATAACATTCGAGGTGCAACATGTTCATGTTTTAAGCCTCAAATATTTTATATTTTGTGTTCTCATGTAATTGCAGTTTTGGGATATCATAACTTGACCACAATCCACATGTTTCTCAGTATTATTTACTCTGTAAGTACAAAGAAACATAAGTGACCCAGTTTCATGTAATTCCAAACAAGTTTGAAAGGGTGGATTTCAATATTCAACAAGGTATTATCAAGTTGTTTTCACTGACATTCAAACGGAGATTCGGACTACCAGGAACCAAGCGCTACACTAGCACAATGGATGAGAATAGGGCACGAAACTCAAGAATTTATAGTTTGTGCAGTACGTCGGGACACTATAAGTCTACTTGTCCGCTAAACTTAGGGAATAATAGCTAAAATCATTATAACTTTATTAATCAAATTTTTGCATAATTTATGATTTGTTTTATTGCATGTTGATTAATATTATACGTATAGATACGATAGCTAAGGCAGGGTTGAGACATCGTCACGGGTGACCGGTCCGGGATAGTTATAATCCCCGTGACTATGATTTTGTTTATTTTTTATTTTGTTCTGAAGAAAAATTTATCTATGACTTTTTTTTTTGTAACTTGTTTAAACTTGTAACATTGTTGCATTCCTATGCTTACTATTTTTATTTCAGAGTTAGATTTTAGTGGGTTGTTTTTTAGTTTTATGCGACATTTGTGCTAAATCGATTTTAATTTGGTGCATTGGATTTTATAGCGTCGCATCTCTCATTGTCACTTTGATTATTTAATGATTCATGATTTATATATGTTTTTTCTTAATTTCAATCGCTCTAAGCGTAAATGTAAATGTAAGTATCATGCTCGAAAAACAACCTGGACATTATCAGGGGCGATGTGTCGACGATACCTTTGATCCTTCACCTGTAGTTCTTTACTCTAGCATATATGTGTTGTGAGGTTTACACCGAGCTGCACTGATGTAGTATGTTTCCAACCATTTATATTTATGATTTTTTTTTATGTTTTGTTAAAATAGCATAGTTTATATTATGTTCTATAGAGAACCATTTTAGAGGCAGCCTCACACTTGTTTATGGCCAGAGAGTGACAGATTGCATGCCCTCATTTCTTAAAGGGTTGATGTCAGCTTGGCCTAGATTGCATCAGATATGTGCATTACATCAATGTTGATCATGATTTATTGACAACATTTGTGAAACGATGGTTGTTCAACATAAACTCGCTTCACCTGACTGTGGGTGAAATGACGATTACTGTACAGGATTTAGGATGAAACTCGGTGTGTGCATTGATGACCCTCTGATGATTAGTTTAAATGTAATAGGGGCAGGACGCAGGTGGTATTCATAGCCTATCAGTTGCAACAACCTTCTCGGTGCTCGTCCAGAAGAAGGTGTCATGTATCACCACCCAACTGATCCAAAGTTGATCTTGACATTCCGGATGGGCCAGTCTCGAAAACATACATGCATGCCCCACATATGACTTAGATATACATTCTTTCGTGAGTCATAATTAGGCTTGATGCGTGCTAGAAAATTTGTGGCTGTAAAGTAATAGATTACGTCTTAGCATTGCACGAGAATTCAACACACACAAATAAAAGAAGAGAAGTAAGCAAGAGGAGACACCTCGACATTTTACGTGGAAAACTCTTGAAAGGGAGAAAAATCACGGGGTCTAGCCTAGTTGAAATAATCTACTATGAATGATGAGTAAACACATTCATTCTTCCCCTAAATAAGGGAGGATATAATTACAAAGTTGTATGACTATAATCTGGTTGCAGTTCTTGGCGACAGTAGGTTGGAAGGGTTATTGTTGATTGTTGTGAAGGTAGTAGTCCGTCGTGAGTGTTGTAGATGGTTGCTTCAGTAGCATTGATTGGTTAGGAAAGTCATAGTAAGCAGTTGCAAGAGCTGTAGACTACATAGGCCGTAATTGGTTACGTAGACCCTTGTGGTGAGTAGTGGTGACGTCCCACAGACCAAGTGGACCAGATTCTGGTGATGCACAAGCTGTGGACCATATAGGTCGTAGGGGTGAGACTTAATGACGTTCGTAGACCACAGGTGCCAAAGTTGGGAGCTACACAAGCTGTTAAACTTGTAGGTTTTTTGGGCGAGTATGAATGACGTCTGTAGGTCGCGGGGGTCAGAGTCGGGAGTTACACGAGCTGTGAATCAGGTAAGTTGAAGGGGCGAGTGTGAATGACGTCCGTAGGCTGCGGGGGTTGGTGTCGGGATCTGCACGAGCTGTGAATCAGGTAGGTCGTAGGGCAAGTATGAATGACATTCGTAGGTCATGGGGTTAGAGTTGGGAGCTGCATAAGCTGTGAACCACGTAGGTCGTTGTTGACACATGGACTGTAGTGATGAGCTCTTGTCCCACAACAATGATTGATGGTTTTGATCAGTGGTGATTGACGATGATTGGTGGTGATCAATGGTGTCGGTCGACAGTGGTGGATGACAATCGATAGCTGTTGACGACAACCGACGATGATCGATGACGATCGACGGTGGTCGGGATGGTGCTGGATTTCAACACATTCTCAGAGCCTCTAGTTCTCTTCGAAGCTTTAAGTCTCCTCCCTCATTTGAGTGGTTAGACTCTATTTATAGTGTTCTGGGTGTCGTTAATGCATGAATATGAATCATTTTGATCGGATGGTCCGGAGAGCTGTCCTAAATCAGATGGTGTTTGATGGACATTTGGATGCTTTAATGATGTCAGAATTGATTGATCTTGGGCTCGTTGGATTCATTTTGTCAAGACGGTCGATTCGACTATAAACTTGTCAGATTTGACACTCGTTTGTCTTTCCAAAATTTTCTAAAAATTTTTCAAGAATGGTTTAATAACTTGATATGAGCTTGATTTGACTCGAATTAGACTAACTTTGATATTGTTATATCTCTCTCATTAAGCCGGTTAGTTTGACTATAAGTTTGCTGATATCAGAGCTATAGATGAGTTTTTATCAAAAATTAAATGTTCTTTGCTAAAAATATCATCTTGAGATCCGTGCTATATTTCGAGATTCGTGTAGGATGATGAAAATTAGTTCTTGTCATATAAAGAATTAAATGACATTTCATTTCAAAGGCACATTGTGTTTGTTTTTTTATTTTATTTTATTGCCCAATACTTCTAGATGCGAGATACATCTGCATTAATTGCCTCTTATGAAAACTCTTTAGGAATTTTCAAAGTACTCATTAGGACGGGTGATACTAGCACACCTTCAAAGAGATTTGAAGCTTTATATGATACCCAAGAGAGTTAATATGATTAGGTGTTTACTCCTTTTACAAATTTAGAGCTGGAAACATCTTCATGTTGGTCGTCCAACATTACACACACCATATCCTCATAACTTAGAAGGCAAAAGCCTTTGATTCAGGTCTGCATTATCTAGTTAAGTAATAGATTAAATTTGTATGTTCATTTACTTAATGCATACTTATAAGTGGAATGAGTAAAGTTCCTGTGAAATGCCTGCAACAAATGTAAGAATTTATAGGGATGTTATAGATGGTTTGTTTGAGAGATAGGTTAATGCACTTTAAATTGTAATTATAACATGTTTTGGCGTTCCATCGTTTTTTATATATGGTGTACATATTTCAATCATTGTTTTTAAGGTAAATGCACCCTATGGCAGGATGTATGGAAAGCTTGAGCTCCATTGATCTGTTGGCAACGTGTCGAGTGGCACTTACCTGAGCGTGTTATGAGACAATTTGGTGAGATTCAACAAATGGACATGGAGCAATGTTTTAAGCGTAAAGATGGTAGAGGAAAAAGCTGATTTGGACTGGTTTGAATTCCATTAGTCTTACGTAGAAAGGTGGGGTAATCGACGAGCATGCATTATCCACCATGAGAACACAAGAGTTGATGTGGGTCAATTCCGCATAGACTATATGCATTGGTACTGGTCATGGGTTTCTCTGTAACCATTTCAAGCCTTAGCTAAGGCTCCAACGACCTATTTTCTGAGAGCACTGAGGGCGAGGATACTAGTATTTTTGTACATGTAGTTAAATGTAAGTTTCTGTTTATCACCCTAACTAATATCAGTTTTTAATGTCAGTTTCATTATTTCTTAAGGGCGGAGGAATTATTCCAACCATCATTAGTTTATTACGAGAAATGGTAGATGCACTTAAGGGCGAAACATTTATATCACAAATGATCGTTATATGTTTGACAAAAATTACAGTGCAACCATCTACATCAGCACACTTGATCGTCTTGGTTTTGTATGCATTGCACCACACAATCCTACTTATCTATGTCCATCATTTTTTCACAGCGCAGGTGGATTGCATGCTGCAGTTAGATCACAAAACGCTGGTTGGTCACAAGATACACATATATATACTAGCACACAACATGAGGTGTCATTGACACCCTCAATTTATCACAACTCACCTCTACTTTGGATGAGTGACATACCTTTTCATATTGGTCATTTCTAGATGTCTCCCTCTAATCCATCTCAACAAGCACAAACCATAACCAACCCGACCAGACATCACGACCTCAACATTTACAGGAATATGATCAACATCATTTGAGAGATCGACCAGTAGATATGAAAGTTACTGCAAAAAGAAAAATTGTCCCAAAAAATCCTTATATATGAAATATAATATTCTAATTTTAAAAGTTTGTAATAATAATAGGTTTCATCCTTTGTGTGGTTTTAAAGATTTTAATGAATGATTAATAATCGTAAACACATCAAAATTTTCATATATAAATATCTCAAACATTTTTTTTTTTTAATGTATGAGATATTAAAGTATTTTATAAAGAGCATAAAATATTAAATATATAAAAAAATTAATCACGCATGTAAATTCTCCTCATATTGTTAAATTAACATCTTAAATTACATCCTGTCGAAGTTGTAAGCTAATTCACTAGATAAATCCATGGACCATGCTAACAAGCCAATCAGGCGATTCTGGTCTAGGGTTATTTGACCTCCATAGTGATGCGGTCGCCCTCCTTTTTCGGCCCTGTTTTTCCGGTTGCCTGCAATACGGCCTTCCGTTTTCTGCTCCGCTAATTCGACGACCTTCGTCAATTTCATCTCCTTCTATCTCTCCATTCCACACGAGCTCTGTCGCTACTTTTCCCCTTTTATCTACTTTTTGGTGGGCGAGATTTTTTTTCAACAGGTAACTTACCTTCTTTCCGATCGCCCTATTCTCTCCCTCTCTCTGGCTTATCTTCATATTCTGCCCTTTTTTTGACGAGAAAGCGCGGTTAGGGTTTACGAACAAGTTTCTTACGAAGTTAGTTCATAATTAGCTTTTATTTTGATGAAAATTTTTAATTATTTTAATGAATCGTTTCTTTACGATAAAGATGAGAGTATGAGCGGCGCTATTGTATTATGCGCCTCTATTGTAAGTTTGTTTATGTTTGTAAGAAAAAAGGATCGTTTTTTACTTAAATCTGTAAAAAAAATTAATTTCTGTCTGATTACATGTCTTACAATTTATCATTGCAGGAGATCCTTGCTGCAAGTTAATTTGAGTTTCCGCTTCCCTTTTTGCTTTTAAAATATGTCTTGGTGTACAATCGAATCGGATCCTGGTAAGCTGATGTTATTATAGACGACTAATATCTTTCTTATTTATGATTCATAGCAGTGGGAGGACATATCAATCCTGATTTTTCCTTATGTTTACTGTTATCTAAATTGTGCTTTAGGCTAATTGCTTTTCTTGGTGAAACATTATGCCTTCCTTCTAATGTTTGTCTATAAATTTTGGGAATCAAAATATTGTAGCCCTTAAGGTTTAAATGCTCATTTGCGATTTTCCTACCATTCTTATCTTCTACATTGTCATAGGTGGAGATTTCCTTAAAATCTAATATCATGTATACTGGTATTGTCCTTATTGGTTATATTTTATAATTTATTTTTCATTGACTGAGGATAATCATTCGACATTCATATCTGCTATTAGTTATTTTAATTTATTCGGTGTATCTAGATTGGCACATGGTTCTTATTTCTTAATTTTTTCACTTATCACGACTAGCTCTGAATGGCCATTGTACGAAAAACTGTGATCTTAATAAAAGATTGTTATTTTGATGTTTATTGTGGATTTTGTTCATTTAATGAGTTTACAATTTGAAAATGTGAATGAATAGTGGCCAATCCCTGAAAATCAGCCTTCAAATTTACCTTTTTGTGTGTGTTTCTGTTTATTCAAATCTATTTTACAACAAATCATTATGGTGATTTGCTAAGCATGGACTGGAGTTTTTTGATCACGTGTTCAAGGATTATATATATGGTTGCGGTTTATTTTCCCTTTATGTTCGAGACTACATTGTTTTTTGGTTGTCTACATTTCTACTTATCTCATGTAATTTTCTCTTGGTTGTCTAAGGCCTTTGTTTGAGGAGAACTAAAACTGAATACATGGAATTTAATTATAGTAGTAGTTCTAGTGACAGAGTTGTAACTATAGGTGATCAAATCTTTAGAAGGTGCGAACATTTTAGATGTCTCGGGTCTATTGTTCTGAGTGATGGTGATATAGATGGGGATGTTATTATTATAATTCAAAGTTGGTTGGATGAAGTGGAGGAATGCTTTGGGTCCGTTGTGTGATAGAAAGTACCACTTAAATTGAAAGAACAATTTTATAAGATACTGGTGAGATCTGCAATGCTCTATGGCGCATAATGTTGGCCTTTAAAAGAGAAGCATAAAAAAAGTTAAGTTTGTTGAGATGAGACTGTTTAGGTGGATGAGTGGCTTGACACTTAGAGAGAAAATGTGACATGAATATATCCTTGATAGGGTTTGTGTAGCTCCAGTGGCGGACAAGATTAGTGAGAGTCATCTTAGATGGTTTAATCACATTAAATGTTGACCATCTGATGATATGGTTAGGAGAGTAGCTGTTTTAGCTTCGAATGATGTTAAGAAAGACAGAGGTAGGCCTAAAAACGCTTAGGCATATTGCATAAAAAAAATGATCTTAATCTATTAGAATAAATGAAAATGACACTAAATAGGACACAATGGAGAAAAAAATGATTCATTTAACCGGCCCCACTTAGCGGGATAAAGGCTTGTTGTTGTTGTTTTTATTTTCTTGGCTTCGTAAACCCTTATGATTTCACATGAATTGATATTGTAGTTAAATAATATGTGAGAAGTTTATTAAAACATGGCAACTGGATGGTTGGTCTGATGATGCCCCACCAATAATGGACTAACCATTTCACAGATGTTGTTTAAGGATAAACATTGATGGTTCATGTTAACCAATGGTGCTTCATACTGATGATTTGGTTGAATTGCAATAAAGATGCCACATATGTTCTATGACATCGATAAATTTTGTTAGTGGGTTTTAAATTCTATTAACATTAATTAAGATGGCATCACCAAGGAAATGTATTGCCTAGCATGTTATTCAAAATGTGAAAAATATCATGCATGCATTTTATTTTAAGGGCATTTTGTATACAATTCCTATGTGTTCACATATCTAAACTTTACTTTTTACATTTATGCCACCTAAATCTTTGATATCAAGTAAAAAATACCGCCATTTTAACTTTTAAAAGGTGGAATACACCTTTTCATGCATAGGTAAGGTGGCATGTATGTAAAAGTTTCAATTTTACGTGTTAGATATGTAATGGCATTGTAATTGAGTGGCATGTATGTAAATCAATTTNCATAGTAATTGAGTGGTATGTATGTAAATCAATTTTTTTTTAATGTGCATGATATTCTTCACACGGTATTGTTGGAGCTAGGATGGTCAAGACTAGTTGGCTAAGATTTATTAGGTCTCAAGTCGAGGTGCCACTTATGTGGTTGATAAGGGAAAGCTGATTAGAATTCTTCTAATGTGACTGAGGAAACTTTTATATTGCCTTACTGAAACATTTTTTTTTTTTATCATATGGCATGAATTCATGGACCCTGTGAAGCTTGATGGGCTGAAGGAAACTAACAAATTGGTTACACCCCCCCCCTCACCTCATTTTTTTTTTATCACTTGGCCTTGAATGAACTGAAATTGTAGTAAACGAGTAGAGGTTGACATATCCTTGGTTTTCTCAAATTATATTGTAGTGCTTGATGATATTCGGTTTGACCTTGATGATTTTGGTGGTTTTGAGATGATTAATTTAATGTGATACAATGACATTGGAATTGATATTGTCAAATTCATGATATTCATTGGGCAAATGGTTGGGGATGTAAGATATTTGCCGAACCAACGATTAATTGGTTAATATACCTTAAGTGGAGAGGAGAGAACATATGTAACTATTTTGCGTTCATCATGTAAGTGGACATGGATTGTGTTATTGTGAAGGGAGTGGAGTTTTTTAAAAATATAAACATGTTATATGAAACATATTACAAGAAAAGCGGCACCTTCATGGTGGAGTTGTTCAGGATTTTTTTGGTCTGCTTTTGTTAGTCTGATAACAAAGGGTGGGTAAAGAATGCCTTTTATCTCTTCTTGATGGAAATTCTTATTGAAATCAGAGTTTTTTTCATCTGGTTATGCTTGTCTTTCCGCAGGACTTAGGTTCTTGAATTATTGCTTTACAGCCTTCTTCAATTTCCTTTGATTCAGCCACTGAAAAATCTTAGACAAACAAATATCCAAATACTTTGACCTTTCATGATGAATATGATTTTTGGAATAACCCCATTTCACTGCCTCCTAATGATATATATGTATAGATATTATCAACTACTAATTCTTACCAGGGCCAGGCATATACTTTTTAACCACACTTAGATTATATGCTAGATCATGTATGCTGCGAACCATTGCATGCATGATGCTTCAATCTGCATTTTGGTAAGATACTTGTATTATGTATATACGCTCATCTTCTTTTGATTGTGACTGATCGTTGCTTAGTTTTATTTGTAAAGCCAAAGTGGTTGAAACATTTTTTTAACTCCTACATTTCAAATCTTTTATGCTTGTTTTTCAAGTAAGAAGTTAAGAATAGAAATAATTCTGTAGTAAATCTGTTTTACTGGCAATAAGCATTTCATCAACATACAAGAGGATATGAAGCATTAAAAAACTAAACGACCAATTTGATTTGAATTTGATTCTTTCTGGGCAACCACTTTCAACTTGCAAACTTTTGATTCTTTGGTTGATCTGCCAATTCCCAAGTATTGTTTTGCTCTAATGATATCATTTCTTCGTGTGTTACTTATTGCCATCTGCTCTCACATGATATTGATTGATGTGTACCTCACAACTGGAAATAATGTTTCATTATAAACCACACCTTCTATGAAGCCCTATGTAACCAATTTTGATTTGAATTTGATACCTTAATTCCTTCTAATTATTCCTTAAGGGCAATCACTTTCGTTTGTTTATCCGCCAATTCCTAGGCGTTGTTTTGTTATAATGAGAGCATTTTTTTTTCTTGTGTTACTCATTACCATTTATTTTTCTCAGTACTATTAATGTATTCTTTATTGCTGTTTTTTCCTCATCATCAAATGTTTTATGAATGCTCATATAGTGAGTTCAGCATGTCCATGCCTTTGTCCGACATTGATATCACTTTTTAGGCCTATGCTTGCCAATTTATACGTTCTTCTTTTGCTCTACTTCAGTGCTCTCTTGTCCATATTCTTTAAGATCTGAATTTCTTGGCTTTGTTGCTCCACCTTAAGCTCTATTGTACTTGCATCCATTGACTTGTCTTACACCAATTAAATGAGCCATTTGCTGCTCATTAAAGA
>JXCR01120105.1:0-18630 GCA_002079205.1 Phalaenopsis hybrid cultivar | reverse complement strand
TAAAGTCTATCATTATGAAACTGTTGTTATTAAGGATCCTAAAACTGGAAAGATATTTAAAGGAAATGGACATCAATTAAAACATTATTATGAAAGACACATACCACAATTTAAAGAAGTTTTAATGTTAATTTAACCCAACTAAACAAATAGTACGTCTGGCTGACGACATTAAACCAAGCGCTTTGTGGGAGACAACCCATATATAAATCTATATATCTATATATTACTGTTTTGTTTAATAAGTGTATTTATTTCTTAGGAAATAATAGTATTTTTAAGTCATACACAGTTTTATATATCAAAAATTAAGACAAATATTGGTATTGGAGGAAAATTTGAAATCAAGTTGAACAAAAAAATTAAAAGACACGAATTTGGACTCTAACGCCGACAGCGCCCTCCTATTGGGCCATCGTGCCATAAGTGTGGTGTACCGAGCAGTTTTCCACGTGCAGAGCGGTTTTGAAGACGGTGTCCTCAGTAGTTTGGTGGGGTTTCGCTCTTCAATAACCATCGAGAGGTGTTTTTAAAGTCCTAAAAGCTGCCTTGGTTCCAAAAACTTCCTAATTTTGAATTCCATGGCTTCCAATTCCAGAAATACTATAAGGTATGAAGTTTTTAATAGAAGAAAGTTTATTAGTTTTGATGTGCAAAGATTATACAATAAATTCTTCATGAAGAAGAGTCTTTTCAAGGAGAGAGGCTTTGTCAACTATGAATTGAGTCATCCAAGTTTACAGATTGAGAAAATCATTATGTAGAGGCGTTGGGAAGTTCTGTGCTACACTACCGCTGCAATTTTAGTATCAGTAGTTAAGTATTTTATGCTAATTTACATGGAATTACCCAAGGAGTCATCTTCGTTCGAGGTAAGGCTGTACCATTTACTACGGCTTGAATTAATGATTTGTATATGATAGAAAATATTCCAATCTATCATTATACAAATTTTATTTCAACGAGAGATATGATGCAAGAAGTATATAATTTTCTGATGGATGAACATGAGAATTGGGAAATCAGAGATGAGGGATACATTAGTTTCTCTGCTTCGTTGCTTAGTCCAATTTCAAAGTAATGACATTTCTTCATATCTGTAAAGCTGCTCCCTACCATGAAGATTAATAGAGTTACAAAAGAAAGTGCCATTTTAAACTATTGCATTCAAATGGAAAAACCCATTGATGTGGGGTCAATTATTTTCAAATATGTTATGGCTGTTATTATGAATGGGCCAATATATGGACTTGGGCAATCATCCACAATTTTCCTACTTTGCAGTTGATGCACCCCTAGTGCGTTTTATTTTTCTGTGTGTTTTAGGTTAATTCAATTCCCCTGAGACAGTGCCAAAAACTTAACCCAACCCATAATTACACAGTTATTTAGCTTTTATAAGATGGCCAAGAATTTGACCCAATTTATATTTAGCAGCTAATATACAAAATTAAAAAATTAAGAAATATAATAGATAGTTCACACACTATAGGTTCTACACAAGTGCACGTATCACTTCAAGTAATATAGGACTTTCTGATTATGCCGCGAATATCGATCCCACGAGGAAGCAAGGAAAGATGTCCTTAGTCAAATTCTAGTCTACTATTTTTAGTCCTTAGTTTGGAATGTCGTTTAAAATGGTGTTTTATCTAGAAACTACTCCTAAATGTGAATGTTAAATCTAAGGATAATAACTATTCCTAAATGTAAATATTAATTCTAAAGATAACCATTTTTGGTTTAGTTGGTTTAGAGAACTTTAAGACATTAAAAACTACTATTCTTATGTAGCAAATTGGATAATGTAAAGGAATGAGATAAATTAAATATTGTATGTGTCAAATAGGAGCAATTTTAATTCTCTACCCAGATTCAGTGTTATAGAAAATCATTGGTTAATCTTAGGTTTAGTCCCTAAATCCTTGGCTAGGCTAGGAGGATACTGACTCCCACTCTAGAGCTCCCACTTCCTTTCCCTTGAAGGCTAACTCTCACTTTACTTTTAAACACTAAGATCGAATTGAGGATTTTTAGTCCATCACCCTAGAAATCACCAATTCTACACCCAACAAAGCATATTTCTCTATTTATTTGTACTTAATCCCATGAATAAAATACTCCTTCATGGACTTAAATGTGATTCTCACTCTATATTAAACTCATACTCTCGGATCATATGTTTCACAACACATTTTAACAATTCAATTGGCCAGATCGAAAAGTAAATTAATTATCATATGTTTCACAACATATTTTAACAATTCAATTGGCCAGATCGAAAAGTAAATTAAGAGTGGGTTTCACAACATATTTTAACAATTCAATTGGCCAGATCAAAAAGTAAATTAAGAGCGAAGTTCAAAAACCATCACAATTTATAATTAAAACTTCTTCTAGCATGCATCCCAATATCCTAAACATGAATCATACTCATTGCAAAAGAAAAGTAAAAGGAAAATAATGACATAATCTTCTCATGCCACTATTTCCAAAAAAGAAGAAAGATTAAGAGAAATACTTCACAAAGCATGAGGAAAACACAAAAAAAAAACTTCATTAAATCAAAGAAATCCACTAGATATGTGTTTACAAAATCATAAGATAATGAAGAACACAATACTTAACATTTTTCACTTAAAAGAAACATAAAAATCTCTCCCACAAAGTCTCACGCTGATCCATGCAATGCTAGAACATTCCCTTACAGATTCTCTCAAAATCCCCTCACCAATCTCTCCAAAAAGGTAGAAATCTACATTTCTACTCCTATTCTAAGATCTCTAAACATTGTCCACATTTTTCCACTCAGAAACACCACTTTTTCTAACATTAAAGAACTCTATTATAGTGTAGGGAAAAATTTCCCAAGAGATGCCTCAAGCAACCTTCCAAAAAGCGTCCAAATACATTATATCTTCTGCAAATTTGCCCAGGATCACGTACAAACTCTTTCAGGTGCTGTCGGAACTGTTTAGGCATTATTTTCTATACTATGGTACTGCTGGAGCCCACCCTGTGCAACTCCACCATTTTGCTTTGTTTGGCTCCATTTTAGCTCCGTTTCATCCCGTTTCAGTTGCGTTGAATTCCTACTAGATATACCTTCAAAATAAGCATAAAAATAACCTTCATTTAAAGTGCAATTTCATTCAAAAATGTGTGAGAAGTGTTAAATATATTAAACATAGAAAGATATATCATAATTTGTCAGGACAACATTTTCTTTCTTGCTCGTTTTTGCTTCAAATTGCACCGTTTTTGCTTCTTTTTCTCCAAAACTCCATTTCTTGTCCCTGAAACCAAAAATATGTAAAATAACTTCCTTTAAAGTATAATATAATTAAAAATCATTAAAATTAAGCATGAAATATATATGAAAAAGCAGTCATTTTTTAGGCATATCAAAATCCCCCAAACTTAACTATTACTTGTCCTCAAGTAACACATTTACTACATAAAAGTTATGACTAATGTAGAGAGTTCAACTTTTAAATTTCTATAATTTTGTCTACTAAATATAATAGTACAGCTTAAGAAAAGTTTTTAACCACTTAAGTTCTAAATTAAAAGTATAAGAACGTCTAGTTGTCAAGTCTAAAATTTCTGATTCTCTATTCATTTCAAAAAGAATTGCAATTTGTCATATAAAAGTCACTTAAAAAGCCATATGAAAAATAACTTCATGAGAACTTTATTAGTAAGGTTATTAATACTCAAATACAAGTTCAGAAAATGTAATAAAGCATTCTTCCTCAAGTTGATTCAAGTGAAGCCAATTTTTGATTAGGCATCTTCTCAGGCTTCTCCTCACATACTTTTTTTTTATTTTTCTTTTCTTTTTCTCTCTTTTTTTTCTTTTAGGAACATTTTTAATCCATTATTTCTTTTTTTTTCTTTTTCATGTAAGGATTATTATATCTAGATAGCCTTTAATAATTTTGAACTTCACTATTCTCTTTTTAAAGTTAAAAACTTTTCACATTCCTTCACTTTATAAATTCATATTAGCTTTGAAGATTTTTCATAAAGTCTCATTCTTTTTTTCTTACATGAAACTCTAAGATTCTTAATACTTTAAAAATACAATTTCCTTTACTTTAAATAGAAAAAGCATAGTCTTTTTCTTTCGTACCAAATAACTTAACTCTAAAATCAACTTTCATTATTGAAAACTTTTACTTAAGTCTACTATATATTTAGAAACATAAATATAGTTATCAAAAGTTAGCCTCTAATACCAATGGTCATGATAAATTAAATTTTTAAAATATAGCTAATTGAGGACAAATAAAATTTAGTTTCATTCTTTTAAAGAAAACTTTCTTCCCCCCAAACTTAAATTAATATTTTGCAATCAAATTCGTAAAATGTAGTAGGAAGAAAAAATGAAAGTTGAATCTACTAACTACTTCAACATCCTTTTAAATTCATATACATTCATAATCAAGATAGAATGACTGCAAGAGAAGTAAATTTATCTTAAAACATGTATGCAATAATACTAAACTAAAAGGAAGTACACTTAGCTTTAAAATCTATTTTTCTTCCTAACCCCAAACTTGATTTTTAACTTGTATAGAATTTAGTGCAGAAAATATAAGTAGGAAGAACAACAGTTTAGAAAATTTTTCTACCAGAAATCTCTATTAAAACCATCTACAATTATTTATCAGGATAGAAAACATGTAGTAGAAAGTAAATCAAAATTAAACATGCCAGAATGAAATTAACTAAACAAAAGTCTAACTAGCATAACATGTATCAGCATTGGAATATAAAAGTGTTCTTCAAGTCCTATATATTATTGTAACACAAACACAAACACACATAATAAATAAGGTCAATTCTTCCTTTAACTCATCACATCTCACTAACTTGCTTCCAATTTCTAACAGAATCACTACAAAAACATATTGGGTACTTATAAATGATTTTATAGATTATAAATCCCAAAGATAAGATTATCCCTGATATATTGGTTCTTGAGCACCAACACCACGCATCGCCATATCCCAATAATTAAGCACCTATAGCAATTATAAGGATCGTGTAAATTCATCAACATGTTACTCATCAAATAGGTTAGCTATTCCTACAAAAACAAAACAAGGTAAAAGAAAGGAAGTAACAAAATTGAGATGGAATTGTCACTAATAAATTCATAATGTCTTTTTTAAAACTCAAGTCCGGGTTAGATCCGAGTTGAAGTGGATTAGTCAATCCAACTACTACAAGAGAACATAAAAGTCTAACCATAATAAGAAGTTAAGAAATGATTTCCCTCATGACACACAAAAAGCAAATCAAACACTAACAATCCAAACATCTACCAAACATCAATAAAACTAATCAATCCACATTAAAATAAACATAATACAACACTGGAAATCATAACTCTCAAGCACACTAAATTAAACCACACTGATAAATATGGGTTGCCTCTCATAAAACACTTTATTTAATGTCGTCAGCTTGACAAATGATTTCACCTGGATCAAAATTCTAATTAAGTAATCCTTGATCAATTGCACAATCTTTTTCAGATACAGGGATTCCTACAAAGTCCTTGAATTTAAAATTTTCTTTCAGCTCTTCCTTTTCAGATTGATTTATATCCTTGTTCCTCATATTTCTTTCTAGATCCAATATTCTTCTAGTGGTTTTCTATAATATCATCCTTGAAATTTATAAGAAATGGATCTTTATAAGATACTTCATGATCTCCCAAAATTTGGATCAAATTCTCTCTAGATAATTCAGATTCTAGATCAAATTCTTCTAGGTTACTCTTATCTTTCAAGTTATCTTCTAATTCTTCCCCTCGGTACTGAGTAAATGGTGGAGGTGGTCTTTCTATATATCTTTCTAACTCAGGAATTTCTTCCTTTGGTCTTTCAATATCCTTCCTCATCTCTCAACTCAAATTTCTTTTGAAACATATCCTCAAATTCTCTTTTAAATATCAGTTCAATAATTTAAAACTGCTCATCATTCATATGCTTAGGGTATATCTCAGGGTCCTTAGGTAGAATCTTTGTGGGGTAACTATTAATTGCATTAATAATCTTCCCCATCATCAGAATCTCATTCATTTTTTTGTATGCCATAAAATATGCAACTCAGTGATTTTGAATAACTCTTTCATAGGAGATCTTTTATTGATTTCATCATTCAATCTAGGTTCATCTTGTGATTGAGTCAAATATGAAGATATAAAAACTGGTGGTGTAGATGAATTCTCTATATAGATAGGCTTTAAAATTGTATGGAGTATATTCATTTTAAGTTCATGAGATTTTTCAGTAGATGGAATTAAAAGTTTACTATTTTTGGTAACGTTCATCATTTCAGACCTCTATTAAAAATACATGCAGTCTTTTTTAAATAACATTTTAGACTCATCATGAAAGTCCATTTCGATCTCATATATTAACTTACTCTAAAATTTTTTTTGGAAATAGTCTTTACTTATATAATCAATTTCATCCAGCCAAAAATAATAATTATCTTTTCTCTCAGCTGGATACTTCATAGTCTTTAACACATCAAAAGTGGTTTCATGATCATTAATATTCATAGTCAACTTTCCTTTTTGCACATCTATCATAGGTTGTCCAGTAATAAGAAAAAGCCTCCCAAAAATAATTGGATTTTCTTTATCTTCCTCCTTATCTAATGCAATAAAGTCTATAGGAAAGATAAATTTATCCACTTTAACAAGCAAATTTTCTATAACCCCTTTTGGATAAATGATAGATCGATCAACTAAGTGAAGGGTTACAATAGTGGGAGAAATATTGGCTAAACCTAACCTTCTAAATATTGATAGTGACATCACATTAATGCTCAATCCTAAATGACATAAAGCTTTTCCACCTAATCTTTCTCCAAATACACTAGGAATTGTTAAGCTAGAATGATCTTTAAGTTTCTTAGGAAGCTTTTTATGAAATATAGCACTGCACTCCTCACTTAGTGCAACTATCTCGTAATCCCTAAATTTTTTTTTTCTTGTTTAATATCTTCTTCAAAAATTTTGCATAACTTGACATTTGTTCTAAAGCTTAAACGAAAAGAATATTTATCGTTAACTTCTTAAGTACTTCCATGAATTTTGTAAATCATTTATCCAACTCATGCTTTCTAAGTCTTTTAGGAAATGGAGGTGATGGTCTTTCTAAATTGATTTTATTTGGAGATACTAATTTTTCCAGATCCTTAGAAACATGTTCTTCGGCTCTTTAATTTTTCTTTATTTCTCTCACTACTCATTTCTCTTTTCTGACCACATGCTCTATCTCTCTTCCACTTCTTAATTGGACAACTTATATTTGTTCATTATTTTTCTCTTTAGGGTTGATCTCAGTGTTGCTACGAATTGTTCCTTGGGGTCTATTGTTAAGTTAATTAGCAATTTGTCCATTTGATTCTCTATGTTTCTAATTGTAGCATTTTGACTTTGCAACTGGTTTCCTATTTGCAATACCGCTTCTTCTATAGACATCTTCTTATCCTCAAATTGTTGATCATTGTTAGAGTATGGTGGATACGAAGGTCTATAGTTTGTGTTCCCCTGATTATTCCAACTTCCATTAGGATTTGCATGATTATTTTCCCTTTATTGGTTTCCACCCTAAGAAGTGTGATTCCAGTTAAAATTATGATGGTTCTTCCAACCTGGATTGTAAAAGTTAGAATACCAGTTATTTATGATATTTAAAGTCTTATATGATAAGTTAAAATCAATCATATGCCCTAATGAACTTTCCTCACTTATTAGAGTAAATTGAAGCTGGTTCATTACAAATTGGTCCAACTTCTTTGATATTGCAGCAACCTGAGATGCTAGAATTGCAATTGCATCTGTATTATGAACACTAGCAACATTTTTAGAATTTACCCTTGTAGAGGGCCATTAAAATTCATTTGTAGTCATTTCTTCAATTAACACATATGCTTTATTAAATGGTTTTGACATTAATGATCCACCAGCGACAGCGTCAAATGTAAACTTAAGGGATTCTAGTAACCCATTGTAAAAAATTTGAATGATTAACTAATCGGGCAGAGCATGGTGTAGACACATTCTTAGGAGTTCCTTAAATCTTTCCCAAGATTTGTATATTGATTCCCCTTTATACTGACAAAATGAGATAATATCGTTTCTAAGTTTAG
Source organism: Phalaenopsis hybrid cultivar (assembly GCA_002079205.1). NCBI lineage: Eukaryota > Viridiplantae > Streptophyta > Magnoliopsida > Asparagales > Orchidaceae > Phalaenopsis > Phalaenopsis hybrid cultivar. Next base: position 10,452 of record JXCR01120105.1, on the reverse strand, counting down.
TAGTCCTTGAAGGTGGAAAATACTTAGTTAGGAATTTATGAGTTAACTACTCCTAATTTTTAATAAAGCCAGGAGCTAATGAGTAAAACCACATTTTAGTTTTATCCCTTAGTGAGAATGGAAAAGCCTTTGTCTAGCAAGATTGTCTGACATGCCATTATAATGAAATGTAGCACAAAGTTCTAGAAAACTAGATAAGTGTAAATAGGGATCCTCTGAAGAAGTTCCCCCAAACTGGTTGTTCTGCGCCAGTTGGATAATATCTGGATTTATTTCAAATGAGTCAGCTTCTACGACAGGGGTTTGTATACTTGAGTGAATTTCATATGTTGTAGGATTTATATAATCCCTCAAAGATTTATGATGATTTTCTAAATTATTATTTTGAATGTTTTCCATTTTCATTTCTAGTTCTTCAAGTCCTTTCTGTTTTTTGATTTTTTTTCTTTTTTCAAACTCAGGATCATAAGGCACAAGTCCTACAGATCATTTATTTCACATACACAACACAATTAATAATACCTTAATAATTAAATAAATAAAATAAAAGATATATTTAACACAACAAAACATTTTCACAAACATCTTATTTTTGACACAAACAATTTTTTCACAACACTTTTCATACAAAAAAAAACTTTACACAAATAAATTGTTTTTACGACAATAAAGTTTTCTAAGTTCAAGCTTAATTACTTAAACTAAAATTCTCCTAAAGTTCTTACCGAAGCTTACCCAACAATGACATTCAAATAGAAAAACCTATTGATGTGGGGTCAATTATTTTCAAATATGTTATGGGTATTACCATGAATGGTCTAATATATGGACTGGGGCATTCTTCCACAATTTTCTTACTTTGCAGTTGATGCGCCCCTAGTGCGTGTTGTTTTTTGCGTGTTTTATGTCAATTCAATTCCCCTGAGATGGTGCCAAAAACTTGACCCGACCCATAATTACGCAGTAATTTAGCTTTCAGAAGACGACAAAAAAGTTGACCCAATTTATATTTAGCAGCTATTATACAAAATTAAAAAATTAAGAAATATAGTAAACAGTTCACACACTATGGGTTCTACACAAGTGCACGTATCACTTCAAGTAATATAGGACTTTCTGATTCAGCCCCGAATATCAAACCCACAAGGAAGCGAGGAAAGATGTCCTTAGTCAAATTCCAGTTTACTACTTTTAGTCCATAATTTGGAAAGTCGATTAAAATGGTGTTTTATCTAAGAGACTACTTCTAAATGCAAATGTTAAATGTAATGATAGTAACTATTCATAAATGTAAATATTAATTATAAAGATAACCCTTCTTGGATGAGTTGGTTCGGAGAACTTTAAGATGTTAAAAACTACTATTCTTAAGTAACAAATTTGATAATGTAAAGGAATGAGATACATTAAATATTGTATGTGCCAAACAGGAGAAATTTTAATTCTCTACCCTGATTCAGTGTTATAGAAAATCAATGGCTAAGCTTAGGTTTAGTCCCTAAATCCGTGTTAGGCTAGGAGGATACTGGCTCCCGCTCCAGAGCTCACACTTCCTTTCCACTGAAGGCTAACTCTCGCTTTATTGTTTAAACACTAAGATCGAATTGGGGATTTTTATTCTGTCACCCTAGATTTCTCTTCTACACCCAACAAAGTATATTTCCCTATTTATTTGCACTTAATCCCATGAACGAAATACTTCTTCATGGACTTAAATGTGATTCTCACTTTATTGTAGAACTCATACTACATTTCCCGGATCATAAGTTTCATAACATATTTTAACAATTCAATTTGCCAGATTGAAAAGTAAATTAAGAGCGGAGTTAAAAAACCATCACAATTTATAATTAAAACTTCTTCTAGCATGCATCCCAATATCCTAAACATGAATCCTACTCATTGAAAAAGCAAAGTAAAAGGAAAATAATGACATAATCTTCTCACGCCACTATTTCCAAAATAGAAGGAAGAGTAAGAGAAACACTTCACAAAGCACGAAGAAAACACAACAAAAAACTTCATTAAATTAAAGCAAATCCACTAGACAAGTGTTTACAAAATCATAAGATAATGAAGAACACAATACCTAGCATTTTTCCTTTGAAATAAAGATGAAAATCTCTCTCACAAAGTCTCCCGTTGATCCATGCAATGCTAGAACATTCCCTTTCAAATTCTCTCAAAATCCCCTCACCAATATCTCCAAAAAGGTAGAAATCTACATTTCTACTCCTATTCTAAGATCTCTAAATATTCTCCACATTTTTCCACTCACACACACCACTTTTTATAACATAAAATAACTCTATTATAGTGTAGGGATAAATTTCCCATGAGATGCCTCAAGCAACCTTCCAAAAAGCATCCAAATACATTGAATATTCTAGAAATTTACCTAAGATCGCATCCAAACTATCTCAACCACTGTAGACACCATTTTGGACATTATCAGTGCCATTTAGGCATCATTTTTTGCACTGGCGTTGTCGGCACTGGTTCTAGCCCCTTCGGCCCCCACCCTATGCATCTCCACCATTTTGCTTTGTTTGACTTTGTTTTAGCTCCGTTTCGTCCCATTTCAGTTGTGTTACGTTTCTAATAGATAGACCTAAAATAAGCATAAAAACAACCTTCCTTTAAAGTGTAATTTTATTCAAAAAAGTGTGAGAAGTGTAAAAGAGTTTAAGCATAGAAAGACATATCAAAATGTAACAGGACAAAATTTTTTTTCTTGCTCATTTCTTGCTCCAAATTGCACTGTTTTTGCTTCTTTTTCTCCAAAACTACATTTCTTGTCCCTAAAACTAAAAATATTCAAAATAACTTCCTTTAAAGTGTAATATCATTAAAAATTATTAAAATTAAGCATGAAATATATATAAAAAAGTTGTCATTTTTAAGCGTATAGCAGTCAATCTCAAGTTCCATATGAAAGTTGGGAGAAAGCTTTATTACCATGGGAGCCCATGATTCCTATTGATGGAAATTATATAGGGAATGGAAATGAAGCATTAGATATTATCGTGGATCATTCATCACATCATTCAACACCATTGATGCCACCAATAGTTGGAAGTTCAATTTATTTGGAGAAGAGAATGAAGGAAATAGAAAGAGAACTTTGGAGTATTACGTACGTAATAGGAAATCTTAACTACCTTTTTGATCACCTAGATTGGAGAATGAAAGAGATCTTTGATCATACTGAAACAATTGAAGTGTACATTTGTGTAAGAAAAATGGACAGAGCGATGAAAATTTGGCTGATCGATTCCCGTACAGACCCTTCTATAATTTGTATGTTCATTACCAGTCTATGAGAGATATTAGAGGAGGAGAAAACATTGAAGATGAGGCGAAATAATTGAAGGAGTTGGACTTCTTACTAGTTTAAAATACTTATGTTTTTAATGTAATTGTGTGGATTTGATTTACTTAACTTTGCTTTAGAACTCTATTTGTGTGTATAGTTTTGTGTCAGCGTTTTAGTGTTGTGGCTTGATTTCAACACTAAATTATAATTTAGTTTGCTTTAAGGATGTGGAAGTATGATTAGAAGAATGTATTTGTAAAAAGTGTATTTTCATAAATAAAAGATAGTTTGGTGTTGTTTGTGAAATTTCTTGCTTGTGAATTATTTTTAAATGAAAATTAGGTTCAAAAAAACTAAATAGACTTTGGAGTAAATTAAGATAAAATTTAAATTTGAACAAAAAAAAAAATAAAAGTATGAATTTCTGGCCACTGGCGCCGACGGCATGGGCGCCGACAGCGCCCTCGATCCGAACAGACCCAAACAACCTTAAAATTCACAATTTGCACAGTAAAACACCATTGTTAACCTTTGCGTCACCTTCAACCTCCATTTTTGCACCTGTGGCTTGCTATTACTTGAATTTGAGGCAATTTTAAGGCAAACAAAGTTTGGATTTCATCTTCTTTAGGTAAGAGCTACACTTTGAACTCAAAATTTTTGATTTTCACCAAGGATTTATCTTACATTGTTGAGATCTAAAATTTTAAGAAATTCTTCGGTGAAGAACTCTTACTTAGTAGATTTAAGTTTAAAACATTCCATATTATGATTTTCAGAATTTTTTGGAATTTATTTGGATTTTATCAAATTTTTGTAGATTTACCATGGCACCTAAAATGAGCAAAGGAAAGAGAAATGTAGATTTTGATGACAAAAAGTTTGTCAACTAGAAGGCCAACATTTGCTTCAATAGTCTACTTACATCTAAAAAAGTGATTTTGGATTGAGGATTTAAAAATCTAGGAGGGGAAGTCGAGAGATTAATCAATGCTGAGCAGTGGGAGAAGTTTTTCTACTTTACTGCTAGGAAATTATTAGTGTAGTGATGGAGTTCTATGTTAATTTTAAGGAGACTTCTAAAGGTTATGTATTTGTTTGTGGGAAAATGATAGAGTTTACTCTAAGGAAAATTAATGAATTTTATCAGTTAAAAGATGTGTATAACTGCCAGTACAAATTGTTTTCTGCTACCATGAGGCCTTGGATGAGGTTATTTATTTTCTTATTGATGGAAGAAGAACTTGGAAGGTGAAGAATGGAGTTAAGGTAAACTTTCCTCTTTCTATGTTAAATGTAATATCTAAGACCTGGAACTACTTTATTTTTGGAAGAATGATACCAAGAAATCATCATAGTGAGGTAACAAAGAATAGAGCCACCTTGAACTTCTGTATCCAGCAGGCGATGAGGATAAATGTAGGCTCTATTATTTATAAGAACACTCGATCTATTTCTTTGGGAGAGACCACTTATGGTTTAGCTCACTCTGTACTGATCTTCACACCAAGTGAACAGGCAGGAATTGATTATAGAGCAGATGAGGAGAGGATTGAACCTCTAAAACCTCTTGGGCCATCTAATATAAGGACTTATGAATCTCATGTTGGATGGAGATCTGGAAGTAGGACCAGGGATATTCCTTCTACCTCAAGTACTTCTAGTACCCCAACTATCCATGAAATTATGGAGCAAATGATGATCCAACAATGAGATATCTTGAGATTGGATAGTAGAATGGAAAATATGGAGGCCAGACATGCTCACAATGATGAATTGATAAGACACAAGTTAAAATATGATGCTGTTTATGATAATGCAATGGTAAAATATATGAAGGGTGATCACTTAGTTCAATTTCCTACTCACCCTATTTTTACTCCATATCAGCAGCATAATTTGGATGTGGAAGAAGAAGAAGAAGACGATGATTGGTAATATGTGTGTTAGATTTTAGTTTATTTTTATGTTTAGTTGTACTTTATTGTTGAAACTGTTTGTTTGTGAACTGTGAAACTTTATTTTTGTGGTTTGCTGTGTTGTGAATTGTAAATTTGTGAAATTGCTTGAAGTTATTAGTTTTTAGTACTTTTTTGAATGTATTTGTAGTTAACTCTTTCTCAGCAAAATTTTATATGTATTTTGTGCTATTTAATTTTTTAAGTCTTGCAGCTTCTCATATTAGCACCTGCAATATTTAAAAATTAAATTTCAAATCAGAACCTTAAACAGATTTGCCTTTTCTTTATGTATTAACTGTTTTCTTTCACCCTTTATTTTTCAAATTTTCATTTAAAATCTTTTAAAAATTTAAGTTTGGGGGGAAATAAAAATTTCTTTTTAAATAAAAGAGACTTAATTTTATTTGTCTTGAATTAGTTATTTTTTCAAAATATTTTAAAAATTTAACATGACATTTTGTATTAGAGGGTAACTTTAGATAACTATATTTATGTTTCTAAAAATATAGTAAACTTAAGTAAAAATTTTTAAATAATAAAGGTTAATTTTATAGATTAAGATATTTGGTATGACAAAATAAGACTATGCTTTTCTATTTTAAGTAAAGGAATTTGTATTTTTGAAGTATTAAAAATCTTAGAGATTCATGTAAGAAAAAAAGATTATAACTTTATGAAAAAATCTTTAAAGCTAATATAAATTTATAAAGTGAAGGAATGTAAAAATTTTTTAACTTTAAGAAGAGGATAGTGAAGTTCAAAATCATTAAAGGCTATCTAGATATAATAATGCTCACATAAAAAAAAAAGAAAAGACAAAGGATTGAAAGTGATCTCGAAAAGAAAAAGAAAAAAAAAGAAAAAGAAGAAAAGAAAAAGGATTAAAAATGATCCTGGAAAGAAAAGAAAAGAAAAGAAAAGAAGAAAGATGTGAGGAGAAGCTTGAGGTGATGCCTAATTAAAAGTTAGTTTCACTTGAATCAACTTAAAGAAGAAGGCTTGGCTACATTTTGTAAACTTATATTTTAGTATTAGCACATTTATTAGTAAAGTTTCATGAAGTTATTTTTCATATGGATACTCTAAGTGGCTTTAATATGAGCAATTTTCCTTTTTCATTGAAAAGAATATAGAATAAAAATCTTAGACTTGACTGCTACATATTCTTATACCTTTAGTATTATCTGGAGTTATTTTAAATTTTTCTTAAGTGAATCTATCATATTTAGTAAACTAAGATATGGAAATCTAGAACTTAAAATCTTTACCATAAGTCAAATTTTTATGTAGTAAAAGAGTTACTTGAGGACAAGTAACATTTAAGTTTGGGGGATTTTGATACACAAAAAATATATACATTTTTAGATCCATATTCTATACTGATTTTTGGTGATATTATACTTTAATGGAAGGTAAATTCTTATGTTTTATTGCAGGTTGTTGATTTTTAGGAGTTAGAGCAGAAAGAAAGCAAAAAGGATGAAATTTGGAGTTAAAATAGAGAATTTAAAAAAATATTTAGCATCGACTGTGCCAGACTGGGCACTATTTGACAGAGAAAGTAGATTAAATCGGTGCCAGAATGAGCGCCGATGGCATCAGTGTCGGTGCAGGCTCTGTTTCTATAAGATTTGATGAATTTGAAAGCTTTCTGAAGAGTTTTGGGATGCACCTATTGGGGAACTAACCCTAGGCTCTGTTTAGGGCCAAAATTTGATCAGAAACCCCCCCTTTGTACCATTTCATATTCTTCCACTCACTCAGTTTCCTCTTCGCATGCCTACATTCCACACCATTCCACGCCATTAGTTAGTTATTGTCTTTATAGTTTTCAGTTTTTGTGGTGAGTTTAAGTGTGAATTATTCTCTAAGAAGTGTTGGAGAGGAAGAGTAGTGAGAGATTTCTTCTTCCTACATTTCCTAAGAGAGGCTACAAGGGATTTGCTTTGAGAAAGAGTTTCAGATAAGTATTTTTTATTTATTATTGTTGTATGAAATCTGTGTTTTATTGTATCTTTCTCATGAAGTATGAGTAGATTCCTTTATCTTTCTCCATTCTGAGATATGATGAAATGAAGAGATAATTTGGATGTCCCAATGATAAAATTTAAAATAAATTGTGATGGTTTTTCAACTCTATTCTTAATTTACTTTTCAATCTGGCCAATTGAATTGTTAAAATATCTTGTGAAACAAATGATTTAGGAAATGGAGTATGAGTTCTACAATAGAGTGAGAATCACGTTTATGTCCAAGAAGGAGTGTTTTGTTCATGGAATTAAGTGCAAATAAATAGGGAAATATACTTTTTTGGGTGTAGAATTGGAGATATTTTTAGGATGACCAAATAAGCATCGCCAATTTGATCTTAATGTTTAAAATCTAAAGTGAGAGTTAGGGAGTGGGAGCCAGTATCCTCCTAGCCTAGCCACGGATTTAGGGACAAAGCTAAGATTAGCCAATGATTTTCTATAATACTGAATCAAGGTAGAGAATTAAAATTGCTCCTATTTAGCACAATACATATTAAAACCATTTATCTCATCTCATTTCACCAGAAAACTCATTGTAGTTGGATAGATGTATTTTCATATTAGAAAACTTCATCACATAAACATATTTTAGTAGTTACTATTTTAAACTCTGCATTTAAGTTTTGTTAGTAGTTAATAATTTAGTTTTGTTAGCATCTTACACATTCAAAGTTAGTGATAGTATTTTCTTTTGATTTTTGTGAATTTCCTAGTTAATTTATCATTTCAAATTTAAACCTTTCCCGTGGGATCGATATTTCGAACTTGAATAGAAAGTTTTATATTACTTGATAAAGATACATTACTTGCATATAATCCCAACCTTAAGTGCTTAAAGTGATTATTAATAAAATACCACATCAAGTTTTTGGCACCATTGTAAAGCGGAGTGAATTTTATATATTTTACACAAGTATATTTCACCGGGATCACTACTAGAGTTATTTTAGGGCAATAGTTTGACAAAATTTTTAAAGTAATATATTATGCTAGTAAAGCTCTAAATGATGCTCAAATTAATTACACTACTACTCAAAGAGAGTTATTAGCTATTGTTTATGCCTTTGATAAGTTTAGACCTTGCTTAATTGGAGCTAAATGTATATTCATACAAACCATTCTGCTATCAAATATTTCATGCAAAAGAATGATGCTAAACTGAGATTAATTAGATGGATACATCTGCTACAAGAGTTTAATTTAGTGGTAGTAGATAGAAAGAGAACTGATAATCAAATAGCTGATTATTTGTCTAGACCAGAACAAGAAATATTGATTAATTTTGCAAATAAAATTTAAGAAACTTTCCCTGATGAACAATTGTATAATATTGATATAAAGAATATACCGTGGTATGCTGATATAGTAATATATATTTTGAGTGATATTCTATCACCAGATGTAAAGAATCAATAATTCAAGAAATTTATTCATGATGCAATATTCAATTTTTTGGATGACCCATATTTATATAAATAATATAAAGATTTGATTATTAGAAGATGTGTGCCTTACGAAGAAACTCAATAAATAATTAAACGATGTTATGATTCTAAATTTGGAGGAAATTTTAGACCTAGTAGAATTACACATAAAATTTTGCAAGCTGGATTTTATTGATCTACTCTTTTTATAGAAGTTAATGAATATATTAAAACATGTGATCGATGTCAGCGAGTAGCTAGAAGGAATGAAATACCTATGAATTACACATTGGAAGTTAAAATTTTTGATATATGAGGATTAAATTTTATGGGACCATTTATGCCTTCATTTGAAAATTTATATATATTTCTTACTGTTGATTATATGTCCAAATGGATTGAAGCTATTGTTATACCAAAATGTGATGCTCAAAGTATTTCAAAATTTTTAAATAAAAATATTTTTACAAGATATGGAATGCCGAGAGTGATTATTACTGATGGAGGATCCCATTTTAGAAATAAGACGATCGAGAAATTGATTAGAATATATAATATTATGCATAGATTATCTACTGCTTATCATCCCAAAACTAGCGGTCTAGCAGAGATATCAAATCATGAAATAAACTGAATTTTAGAAAAAGTTGTAAATTCTGATAAATTGGATTGGTTTGCTAGATTAGATACTACATTTTGAGCATATAGAACTGCCTATAAGCTCCTATTGTAATGTCCCCAAATAGACTTATTTTTGGTAAAATATGCCACTTACCACTAAAGTTGGAATATAAAGCATTTTGGGCTATTAAGGAATACAATTTTAATCTAAAAGATGTGATCCCAGACTTAATGCTTATGCACAGTATAACAATAGTTTTGATGGTATTTTTCACTTATATTTTTTTATTTTGCAACAAAACCAAAAACTTGATCCTGAAGAAAATAAGAATTTAACTTTTTAATTTATATAGATTTATATTGGGATACTACACAAGTATATGTATTGTTATCAAGTAATATAAGACTTTTTGATTAAGACCTGAATGTTGAACCCACAGGGAAGATTATGCAATATGGTCTTTTTAGAAAGTTTTTCTATTTTTGAAAAGATAATTACTTAAACTAAAAATGATTTTTACAAGAATTTAAAATTTAAATATTTTTGGTATTTTTGATATTTTAATGAAATAGTGACAACTTAAAAAGATAACTCAAGTTTTTGTAGAAGAAAAGTACTTAATATGAAAATATCTTTCTTCTTATCATGACTTAGTAATAAGTATAGGAGTTCTGTTGTGGAAGTATGCAAATTATGTTGTGCCAAATATGAGCAATAATATTCTTTACCCTTACTAGAGATGTTATAAAGAACATTAAGTAATTTAAAGTTTGAATAGTCTGAAGACCAACTAGGCAGGGAAGATATTAACTCTCACTCTAGAGTTCCCTCGATTCCCTCCACTTGGGGCTAACATTCTCGTATCAGAATTTAAAACAATAAACCAAGTTAGGGTCTTTAACATGTCACTTTAAAGTCCTCTAACTCTACACCATCAATGAATATTTTGTTATTTATTTGCACTCAATCATATGAACTACATTATCATTCATACAAACTCATGTGATTCTTTCTAATTGTTGACTAAGACAATGCCAGCCCGATTCTTACATGTTCTCACAACAAATTTTAACATATGGATTGGCCAAATCAAGAA
>JXCR01120090.1:0-12133 GCA_002079205.1 Phalaenopsis hybrid cultivar | reverse complement strand
TAATAATGGATAATTAAGGGGGAATAGTTTCTCTCCCTCAAATGTAGCAACAAACCCACGGTTTCCTAAATAGTGGGCAGGCTCATGTGGTCCATGATTATATGCATATTGACACTTCCCCTCAAGTTGAGTTGTATATATAATACATCACAAACTTGCTACTGAAACACTAAAGTGGTGTCGAGGAAGAGAAGAATATCAACAATCCGATGCAGAGTTAGGATAAAGCTTAGTTGGACAAACTCACCCTTAACTTTCTCAGAGATGAAGTGTTTATCAATCTCTATATGTTTGATTCGATTATGGTGTACCAAATTCTTTGAAATGTTGATGGTTGATTGACTTTCACTAAACATCTTAATACTGTGTTTTTACTCCATGTGTAATTTCAGCAGTAGTTTACCAAGCCACATTCATTCATAAATTCCTAGGGTCAGGGCACGATACTCAAATTTTACACTACTTGTCACCATAGCTTGCTTTATACTTCTCCAATTCACCAAGCTGTCCCATAAAATTACATGGTAACCCATGGTAGATCTTCTGCAGTCAGTTCTCCTGCTCAACTAGCATCAGTATATATCTCAATGCTACGATTCTCAATTTTTTGAATATCAATCCACGTCCTGGAGTCATCTTTAACTACCTCAAGATTCGAAAGACCACTTCTAAATGATCTTTATTTGGATTGTTCATATGTTGGCCCACTACAACCACAAAAAAAGCAATTCAAGTCATGTATATGACAAATAAATAAGTTCCCCAAAAGTATCTGTTGCCTCCTTTTTTCAGCTGAGATGTCATCCTCCTTTTAATGTTCGTCGATTGGGATCCATAGGAGTATATGTTGGTTTGCACCTCAACGTTCTTATCTCCTTTAATAGGTCAAGGATTTATTTTATCTGGGATATGATAATGTCTTCTTTGGACCTAGCTAGTCCCATTCCTAGAAGTATCTTAAAGTTCTAAGAAATTTTTCTCAAACTCAAAAGTCATTATTCTCTTGATTGTTTCAAGTTACCTTGTGGTATTGCCTGTAAGAATAATGTCATATGCATATGCAATAATGATGATTATCATACCTTCTTGATTTAATTACATAAACAAAATATAATCAGTCTGACACTAATAGTACACATTAGCAAAAATAGCCTTCATGAATCTTGCAAATCATACTCTGAGAGATTGTTTTAAGCCATACAATGATTTACTTAGTTTGCACACCAGCTGATTATTTCTGTTGTTCTTTATTCTTGGAGGTGCACTTCTTCCTCGAGATCTCCATTAAGAAATATATTTTTAATTTATAGTTGATGTAAAGGCCAATCCTGGTTGACAGCTAATCACAATAATACTCTTATTATTTGGGTTTTGCCACTGATGCAAATGTTTCCTATTATTAAATCTCATGGGATTGAGTGAACACTTTCGTTACAAATTTATCATTGTACCTTTCTATGCTCCCACATGTTTTACATTTAACAATGAATACTCATTTACACCCTACAGTTCTTATATCACGTGATATTGTTGTTAATGATATAGGTATTGATTTTTTCAAGGGCAAAAATCTCTTCTACCATAGCCTTTTTCCAAGCAGAAATAAATAAAACCTCTTGGATTGAATTTGGGGCCTGCACATTATCCAAGTTCTGAATAGATTGTAAGAAGGTGATAATTTTTTATAGGTTACAAATTCTTCCATCAGATGTTTTGTGCATTATTGTGCTCCTTCCTCTTAATTCTCACATTATTTTGACCAAACTCTGTGTGAATACTTGAAGTGTGTGCTGGTTCTGGTGATTTACATTCCTGATTTTGCATAGTCCCTTACATGCTTAAGTATTTTCTTTCTAGTGTACACGCAGGATTCATGGTTCTTGGTGGGAGTTGTGGGAGAATTTAATGGAATAGTAGGCTCATTTTCAGGTTGATTTGTGATAGTAGGGACAAGAGAGTTCATCAGAGATATAAGGGAGGCGAGCTTGAGATTCCTGAATGGTACCCAAATTCGATATTCCAAACTCTCCCTCTAAATGTTAAATTTAAGGTAATATGATTAGTTTTCAAAGAAGTTGGCATTTGTATAGTTGTTTTGTGTTTATAAAAAATAGCATTTATACTCATTTTTGTTTAAAGAGTGGTCCACAAAAGATGCATTTGATATCACATGTCATGTGATCAGATGCTCCAAAGTCCAACATCCAAAGTTAATTCTTCATGTTGAGGTAACAATAGTAGATAGAAGATTACCTTGATGTGCTATAAGTCTGGTAGAAAGCTCAGAGTATTGACCTAGAAGCCTTTGGAGAGCTTCAAGTTGTTCTTCGTTGCATGGACAATGTTCATGAGGATTGTATTCCTTTAATGTTGTGTTGCTTGATTTTTCCATCACATTTGACTTTGTTGGCCTAACAATCTGTACGATTTTCATAATTTTCAAACACTACTCCTTCATATGACCAAGTTTCTTCTAATGTTCACATCATAGTTTTTTTATTTGTCCTGAGATGATTTGTGATTATATAAAACCGAGTTGTCAACATTTGTAGTGAGATTACCTGAAATCATGAGTTTCTTTTTGTTCTCTGTCATTTATACTCCAACAAAGGCTTACAAATTGAGAGAATAGGTTTGGTTCCCAATTCCTTCTCTGACTCCATCTAGTTCCTTATTGAGTTCCAGAAGAAACTTTGAAGGTTCTCTTCTGTTCAGCAATGATTTCGTAAAAAGCAGAGTCTTGTGATTACCTTTATGTGTATGTTTCATACATATTTAGTGAAGTTAATATCTGGAGAGAGAGTTGAAGTATTAAGTAGCACTCAACTCAACCTGTCGCAGGTCATATAATCTATAGTTTCAATGTCAAATAACACAGATGCCAACACCTAAGTAGGTTTTCCTAGAGGCATCCAAGATTTCTTGTCAATTTGTACAAGAGGAAGTTTTTTAAAATTTTTGTGGTCATGAAGTTAACGAGCCATGAAATGACCTTGTGGTCTTCAATCTTCAATGTCTGATGTTTAGGATCAGTATTTTTTTTAGTAGGATTTTCCTCAGTGATTTGATCATCTTTTACTTCTCTACAAATGTACATGAACATGAATTGAGACAATTGAAGGAAATTATTGCCATGTAGTTTGTGATTTGTGATGCAGAAATAGATTTTATATGTTGCAGAACTAAAAATCCTAAGTTCAAGTTCAAAAGTAACTTCTGAAGAGAAAGAAATAGCTTTTGTGTTCTATTCAATCATGATAAGGGGTCCGCAAAAAAGAAGTTTCACTAGGGAGAAACCATCATCAAACCAGCTATCTAAGGTCAAGCTGAGTATGGCAGAAATGAGAAAGTTATGATAAATACTTTGACAAAATATAATTTATGGGAGGATTGTTTGAGTGGTATTTATTAAAGATAAAGTTATTGAAAATAAACTTTGAAGACTCGTATGCAAAACAAAGATTAATATATATACTAAAAATGGGTAGAAAAATTGAAGAAGTATCATACAAAAGAAGAGGTAAACATAAGATAATAAAAATAGATGTGCAAAATAAACTCAACACGTAAAGCAACACTAACAAGAATGAAATGAGAACAATGATTCATTAATTCTGGCCAAATATTTGGGATAAGAAAAATTACTATGATTATGATAGTAAATATTTATTTGAAGAAAAAATAAAATTCCGCTAGGTTATGTTAAATATTTTGTTCCATGCAGACATCCATAAAAATTTATTGAGTTATGAAAGATATTGTAATAACATGATCGCCAAATAATTATAATCCAAGTTATAAATGAAGAGGATAACAAAATGATTGGAAAAATATTTTACAAGCATTTTTATAAGAAAGAATTCAAGGTTATGATAATTATAAGAAACTTACCTCATAAGCCATGCAACGAAGTTATGAGTGAAAAAAATAAAGCAAAGTCATTTATAAAAGCTAAATTAATATTGGAGAACCAATTTGGATTTTTGCTAAGAAGTTCTATACACGAAGTAATTATGCGCTTAAGTAATTTATGAAAAAAACAATAGGACAACTTAAGCATTTTGAAAAAAAAAATTTTTGTTGATTTTGAAAAGGATTATAATTGAGCATTATAAGATTGTAATTGATGGATATTAAAAAGAAAATGTTCAATGCTAAATGAAATTAATAAAAATTATATATCAATGATTACCCCTTTCCCCAAACCTCCTCGATAAGTAAATTAAAAAAAAAAACTCGAGAGAACTTTTTTCCCTTCAGGAAGGCTACGTTTATTTTAACTAATTTTCTCTTGATATTGTATTAGAATTTACTTAGATCCAGAGTCCAACCTTCTTATAGTTCAAACCAAAAAAAGAATTAATCCTCTTAGCAATAAGAGAGTTGTTACCATCACTTTTGATGTCATATGGGTGGGACGTCTGGTTGAATACTATGGGGCTATGTTTCATTCACTCACAGTCTCCTGTTATTAAAGACATCCCTTAGAATCTCCTGATACTTGTTATGAGCAAGGGAATTAGAGTTAGTGTTGATTCAACCCTACCCGAGGGAGCTTACAATTGGGTGGTGAATATTTTACACGGGACACATCTAATGCCGTTTCAGTATTTAAAGGGGAATCATACGACGACGATATATATAGAGAAGTTGGAAACTCCGAGTTTTTAAAAGAACAAAAAAATAAAACACTCTTGATTTAGGAGATACCATAGGCTCACTTTTAGGCTTAAATTTAGTGCTTAGGTTTAGGTTTTAGATTGAGTGAGAATGGTTGGTCTAGCGGAAATATAACCAATCATTATACTATAGTTTCATCATCCCAAGAATGCTAGTGACTCATTTTGTCCACATAAGAAGGCTTAGAATAATAATGCTCAAAAAGACTAAATAAAAACTATGGGTTGCCTATCTTTAGCTATACCAAACAAACTTGAGGCACATTTATGTCGAAGATATGCCTTTAAGGTTAACATCAATAAATTCATTGGAGAGTTGGGCATACTAATTTTCATTGAACAATGCAGAAAGATAAAGCAGGACTTCTTGAGATTCAAAGGAGTTGGATATAACCATTAAAAGCTCAAAGGCGCGACATGACTATTAATTATCCATAAAGTTTCAGTTCAATTCAAAGTAGCATGCACATATCAAATAGGATTTTTTATTTGTGTGGCTTAAATTATTGGGTATGATTGATGGGCTTACTAGTATAGAAGTTGGCCAAAGTTTAGGTAGAAGTGGGGCTTGTATCCATTAAAAGACCCTAAATTTAATTTAATAGGTTTGTTCGCTTTATACAAGGATAGATTTAAAGGTTGGGGTTTACATCCACTAAAACGCCCNTGTTATGAGCAAGGGAATTAGAGTTAGTGTTGATTCAACCCTACCCGAGGGAGCTTACAATTGGGTGGTGAAAATTTTACACGGGACACATCTAATGCCCGTTTCAGTATTTAAAGGGGAATCATACGACGACGACATATATAGAGAAGTTGGCAACTCCGAGTTTTTAAAAGAACGAAAAATAAAGCACTCTTGATGTAGGAGATACCATAGGCTCGCTTTTAGGCTTAAATTTAGTGCTTAGGTTTAGGTTTTAGATTGAGTGAGAATGGTTGGTCTAGCGGAAATATAACCAATCATTATACTATAGTTTCATCATCCCAAGAATGCTAGTGACTCATTTTGTCCACATAAGAAGGCTTAGAATAATAATGCTCAAAAAGACTAAATAAAAACTATGGGTTGCCTATCTTTAGCTATACCAAACAAACTTGAGGCACATTTATGTCGAAGATATGCCTTTGAGGTTAACATCAATAAATTCATTGGAGAGTTGGCATACTAATTTTCATTGAACAATGCAGAGAGATAAAGCAGGACTTCTTGAGATTCAAAGGAGTTGGATATAACCATTAAAAGCTCAAAAGCGCGACATGACTATTAATTATCCATAAAGTTTCAGTTCAATTCAAAGTAGCATGCATATATCAAATAGGATTTTTTATTTGTGTGGCTTAAATTATTGGGTATGATTGATGGGCTTACTAGTATAGAAGTTGGCCAAAGTTTAGGTAGAAGTGGGGCTTGTATCCATTAAAAAACCCTAAATTTAATTTAATAGGTTTGTTCGCTTTATACAAGGATAGATTTAAAGAGTTGGGGTTTACATCCACTAAAACGCCTATAAATGGACTTTTGACCTTCAGGATAAGGAAAGCTCAACAATGGGATTTATGGCCTTAACATATAGGTAACTTGGCTCGATTGATTGAAATGGTTTGGAGGTTTATTTGCTTTTATGATAGCTTAATTAATTAGGTTATGACTTACATTCATTGAAAGAGCAAAGTTTTGACTTAATATTCTTGGCTTTATGGCAACGCAATTAAAGAAGATGGGGCGTACCGAGGAAAGCTCAATAATTGAACTTCTGACCTTACCTTATGGATAAGGTATCTTGTTTGGTTTATTTTTCAAGCTCAAAGGCTTTGTGTTGGCCTATTAATTGTGATGGAGCTAACATAGTTGGCGTTTGTGTTATTTAGGGATGTTATATCATGTTTGCATAATGTTTGTATACTTTATGTGGTAACCCTTTTGAGAGGACACAGGGTTAGAAGATTGAAAAAGCTACCTTTGATTGATACATTGTTGTGGAGCCATGCTGATTGATCATATCTTCTCCAGATAGATGGGCCCAAGTTTGAATTGGCTCCAATTCACATCATAGGGTTTCAACGATCACAGTAAATTTTGATGGCACAAAAAAGACGAAAGGGTAAAAGCTTGTTCAATTAAAAAACTAGAGATGTTTGAAAAGGTGAGGCTACAAATACATAGCTTCTCCCCATCTTTTTGCTTGGTTTACTATTATTAAGAAGGCTACGAGACATACTTCATAAAATGCCACAAAGGAGTATGCGCAATTTACGTAGTAGGAAATAAAATGCCACAAAGGAGTATGCGCAATTTACGTAGTAGGAAACGCTATGAGGCTCAACTAGATAGATGTAAAAGTAGAGTGAGGCATGATTTACATCATGGGAAAGGTTGCAAGGCTCATCCCAGCACAGGATAAGATAAGGCACTGTTTACATCTTGGTAGTTTAAGAGGCAGATGATGTTTGATGAGGACCATTTTTGTTTATGTAGTTGATGTCGTACACAGGAAAGTGTTCATGCTAAGGTAAACAAAGTCAGATGAATGGATTACAATTAGCTAAGTAGCAAAAAAGAGACCAGGTAAATAATTGAAAAAAATATGAGCAGGGTGTGCAGGACAGAGATTGTAATAGTAGAGCACATAAGAGGCTTTAGCAAGCAAGTAGTAAATGGAGGAAAAAGAGAGGGAGAGGGAGAGGGAGAGGGAGAGGGAGAGGGAGGGAGAGAGAGGGAGGCGTGGGAGCGGGAGTACGAAAGAGAGAGAGAGAGAGATTTGATTGCGTGGAGAATACAAGAGAGAGAGGGCTAGCAGCAAGAGATAGTGAGATAACAAGAAATATGGAGAGCGTGCATTGAGGTCAAAGATGTGTGAGAAAGAAAGCATGCAAGGGAGATAGCAGATTTTATGAACAGAACTGGGAGAGGGAAAAAGTGCAAATGTGTCAATAAGAGGAGAGCATACTTAGGCTTCTAGGAGAGCATCCAAAGAGAGGTTGAGCGAGTGCAAAATAGAGAGGTCGGTGCAATATTTAAGGGTCACAGGCGTGATGTGCTGAATGGCATAGGGAATGTAGGCTAGGGATTCTAAAGAGGAAGAAATTGAAGTGTTTTGTAGTGAGATCATGGACGGATTACAGGTAGGGTTGTAATTGAACTAAGTCGAGTTGAATATGTCATGAATTGAACTTAGCTTGGTTGAATCATAACTTGTTTATATTTAGTTCAAGCTTGAGCCAAGCTTTCACATCTGTTCATACTTGACTTGCTTAAAATTTTTAATGTTCATGCTTGGTCAAAACTTGACTTGTTTGTATTCATTGAACAAGCTAAAAATTTGAATGAATATGTGATTTTTTATATAATTAAAAACTCAACTTATACATAATGATTCAAGCAAAACTAAATAAGCTAAAAATTCAAATCAAAACTACTTTTTTTATATAAAATAATTAGAAATTAATTTTACAAATCAAAATAAATAAGCAATTGAATAAATTTCAAATTAACGTCTAACTAATTTATATCAAAAGAATAAAATAATATTTAAGTTATAAGCACACTTTTTTAATCAAATAATATAAATAAGTACTAATAAATTGGTTCATCGAAATAAAAATACTAAAAAAATAATATTAAATTTCTATGCATATTGAAATTAAATTATAATATAGTATTATGAAAATTATAATTAAATAGATTTTAAATAATTAAATTTTATTTAGATAATATATCATATATATAGAGCAATTAACAAGTTGTTCACATATATCATATATATAGAGCAATTAACAAGCTGTTGAACAACAAACGAGCTTATTCATGAACATTAATAAATGAGTTGTACTATGTTTAAATTAAGTTCATTAAAATTGAAGTTTTAAGAAATTGTCCAAATTTGTTTATTTATTAATTTGAACAAACATGAATGAGTATTAATCAAACTGAGTTTAAGTTGCCCATCAAGTGCATGGGTTCATTTACACCCCAAATTACAAGTATATTTTTTTTTAAAAGAAACCAAATTGTTTCTTCTTATCAACTATGTTTTTCACTATCAATAGTTCCATCTTTGCATCAACCACTTCTAGCTATCAAGAAAATTCTTGCATCCATCTCTTATTTATTTTCTTAGATTAATCATCACAATCTTCAAGATTTAATACGAGCAAATTTCATATCTTGCACCAATATTTAAGCATCTTGTTTCTGAGGGAACTTGTTTGTTTTTCCAACCCTTGAAGCTCTTTCACATCACCCCATAGCATGTTATCAGCATAACAAATTAGCTTATCTTCAACATCTTAAATATTAGAAACAATCACTCAAATCAAGGTAAGACAATCGCCTTACTAGTACAGCTTAAGGCAAGATTTATGACTTAAGCCTTTCCCTAGTAATGATTCCCACCATCTAAGAGGTCAATGCAGAGCTACAATCTTACTTCTGCTTTACTTGAGACTCAACTCACCTTTAATGATATTGGGGAAAAGATGCGTGAATAAGACGCTTTAATATTTGTAATGTTAAATTAATAGGAGAAAAAAGAGAATATATAATCAATAACAAAAAAGATGTAAAAAACCCTTAAAATAGAGCTAAAGCCAATGTAGCACTCAACAAGAAGGAAAGGACTCATAAAGTAAACACCAATAAGTTATGATAGTGTCATAAATAATGGCAATGATGATAACAACTTAAGATCATAAGATATCATACAAGATTTAGCCCTTAAAAAAGATTATGAAATATTCTTCCTGAATGGAAAGTTTTTAAAATAATAAAACTTAATGTCTCTTTTTATGATTTTCATGTCAAAACCATTATATTTTTAATTCATTTTCATTGGTGAACTTTCAAGCTAATGTAAAAATGTGTAATAAAAAATCATTCACAACATATTTTTAGAAAGCGGCACCATGTTTGAAAAGATCAATGTCTAACCTCTAGTATTTTGCCTTGAACGAACTAAATTTTTGTCCTTAAAAGCATTTGTATTTCAATAAGTTCAGCATATGCAGAGGTCACAAAAATCATAATCTTGTCTAACCTAACAAGGCTTAAGAAAATGTACGAGCATAAATGCATAAAAAATAAATAGTAGTTTCTATTCACAAATCTTAGATGAAAGTTGGCATAGTACAGACACCATATTATAATATAGTTTTTGTATGCAATGCACGAGTATGATTACACAAAAACATAAAGAGATGCATATGTGTGTGTGTGCGCGTGTAGATGCATATATGTGTGTATGAATGGGGGGTTGGCGATCTCTGATTCTTCAATTCAAGTCTTCTTTTATAATTTTCAAAAAATTGCCTTGGTGTCTGATGCGGGCGAATTTAGTGTATTAATTTTGCAACTATTTTTCAATATTACAAAATACACACGACAGATATAAAAATAAATATATAATATAATCTCAACAAAAATAACCTTAATAAAAATAGTTTATCTTTAAAACTGATTTAAACTGTCAAATTCTTTTGAAAAATAACTCAAGTATACGTATCGCTCAAGTAATAAAGAACTCTAATGGAATCTTAGATATCGATCCCACNAATCTAGTTTTTGTATGCAATGCACGAGTATGATTACACAAAAACATAAAGAGATGCATATGTGTGTGTGTGTGCGTGTAGATGTATATATGTATGTATGAATGGGGGGTTGGCGATCTCTGATTCTTCAATCCAAGTCTTCTTTTATAATTTTCAAAAAATTGCCTTGGCGTCTGATGCGGGCGGATTTAGTGTATTAATTTTGCAACTATTTTTCAATATCACAAAATACACACGACAGATATAAAAATAAATATATAATATAATCTCAAAAAAAATAACCTTAATAAAAATAGTTTATCTTTAAAACTCTTTTAAACTGTCAAATTCCTTTGAAAAATAACGCAAGTATACGTATCGCTCAAGTAATAAAGGACTCTAATGGAATCTTAAATATCGATCCCATAGAGAAGTTAAAAATGCATGTAGATAGTTCTTAAGATTATAATTATAATTTAAACTAAAAAAATGTAAAGTGTGAAGTTTGAATATTAACTACTTAAAGTGAATGCTATTTAAAATGCAGTTGAAAGACAAAGTTAACTAAACCGGAAACTAAAATTTCAAAAGTAAAATTATGAAAACTAAATGAAATTTTTGTTGACGGAAAGTTCAAATTTAAGAAAGCATCATTTTCCTTACAATGAGCATATGATTATGAAAAAATTAAAATCATTTTGAAAAAATATATATATATATATTATTTTGTGTCAAATAAGAGCAATCATATTCTTTACTCTTTTCTGAGTGCTATAAAGAACATTGACTGATCCAAAGTTTCGTCCCTAATTCTGTGGTTAGGTTGGGAGGATACCAGCTGTCACTCCAGAGCTTCAACTACTCCCTCCCTTGAGGGATAACAATCTCGCATTACCAATCAACTGAACCAAATTGAAGATTTTAATCTGTCACCTTAAAATCTCCAATTCTACATCCAACAAAGTATATTTCCCTATTTATTTGCACTCAATTCAATGTATGACATACTCTCCCATGAAATGAAATAAAATTTTTCCCATGTTGTAGAAATCATAGCCAAGCAAATCCCTAAAAGTTCTCTCCAAACATTTTTTTTTTCTTTACAAACACTCTCAATTCTCTCTTAAAAGTGTAATGAAGAAGAAATCTTTTACCTTCCCTCTCCTCTTACAACTCTAGAAGAAAATCTCCAAGCCCTTTACTTTCTCTCTTTATCTCTNGGCTAACAATCTCGCATTAGTTTCCAATCAACTGGACCAAATTGAAGATTTTAATCTGTCACCTTAAAATCTCAAATTCTGCATCTAACAAAATATATTTCCCTATTTATTTGCACTCAATTCCATGTATGACATACTCTCCCATGAAATCAAATAAAATTTTCCCCATGTTGTAGAAATCATAGCCAAGCAAATCCCTAAAAAGTTCTCTCCAAACATTTTTTTTTCTTTACAAACACTCTCAATTCTCTCTTAAAAGTGTAATGAAGAATAAATCTTTTACCTTCCCTCTCCTCTTACAACTGTAGAAGANATATATATATATATTGAAGAAATGCCAAAATGTGAGCATTGATTACTAGGACTTGAGGAGTTATTCTTGGAGTTCTGAATAACAGAAATCATGATACAGAATTGGGGATAGATGGTTATGGCCTAACGGGCGATTGTCATCATTTAAAATTTAAATTATATTTGTTCGAGTATTAACTTTGGATGGTTGAAGGATAAATTTATATCTTTATTTCCTAAGAAGAATGAATGATCATTTTTAAGTTGCATTCACTTAGCCAATTGAGCAACAAAATTTGACCAGCAATTCCATACTGAATTTAAATAAGACCAGCATTAGATTTGGAGGCTGACAAGCTAAAAACATAAAAGGAAATCAGTTGAATAAAAAAAAGGAATATAAAGGACGATTTT